>ML816560.1:57026-79420 GCA_009831015.1 Picea engelmannii
TGATCAGAAGAAAGCCAAAGAAGATGATTCAAGTGAATAATATGTATTGATATCAACTCTTACAAGGACAGTTACTCATGGAAGTGGCACATGCCTTATTTATAGTGGTGCTTCTAAGCACATGACAGGTTACAAGAATTCTTTCTTAGAATTAGTTAAAAAGTATTCACCTCACAAGGTGAAGCTCGATGATGACTATTAGTATCCCATTAAAGGAGTAGGAGAATCTTCTTACAGATTGGATTCCAGAAAGCCTATGAATATGAAGGATGTTTTGTATGTACATGGTTTGAAGAAGAATCTCCTTTCTATCTCAACATTGGATGAGAAAGGATTCATAGTTTCTTTCATCAATGGTGAAGTTATCATGTGGCCAAGAGGAAAGTCTATTGATGATGTTGTGGTGATTGGTGTTCAAGAAGGAGGTCTATACAAATTTAAGGGACATTCAGATTCAACATTAGTACATAACACAATTACTCCAAGTGAGCTATGGCATAGAAGATTTTGTCACATACATTACAAATCATTATCGATCGTGAGAAAGATGGTGACAAGTTTTCCAGAGATCCAAGTGAATCATGAAGGCATATGCAAAGGATTCGCACAAGGAAAGAATGTTAAGAACCCATTTCCAAGTAGCGACAATAAAGCCAAAGGATCCTTAGACATCGTGCACTCAGACGTGTGTGGACCAATGTCAGCCACTTGACTTAGCGGGTATGTATATTATGTTTCATTTATTTATTATTTCTCACACAAAACTTGGATTTATTTTTTGAAAGCTAAAAGCGAAGTATTCAACAAGTTCAAAGAATTCAAAGCACTTGTTGAAAATATTTCTAAAAAGAAGATAAATATCTTAAGGTCAGATAATGGAGGAGAATTTACATCAAATGAATTCAAGGCATTTTTCAAAGAAGTTTGGATTAAGAGGAAGCTATATATTCCCTACAATCCTTAGCGGAATGGTGTGGTAGAAAGAAAGAAAAGAATAGTCATGGAAGTAGGGAAGGTCGTGATTCATGATCAAGATTTGTCGATGCATATGTGGGTAGAAGTAGACAGGACCATTTTATATGTGTAGAACAGAAGTCCCCACCATATACTTGGGAACAAGACACCAGAATAAATGTTTACAAGTGAAAAAACATAGGTCAGACACTTGAGGATATTTGGTTGTCCATTGTATGTGCATGTTCCCAAGGACAAGATATCAAAGTTGGACCCTTCAGGCAAGAAGGGTATTTTTTTGGATATAGTGAGACATCAAAGGCATACATAGTCTACATCCCTGGTCACCGGTAGATTGAGAATAGCAGAGATGCCACCTTTGATGAGGATGAAACTTTCAGTATATCAAGAAATAATAATTCAGATGAGTTCCATGATGAGGAACCTGAAGCTCACATATTTTCATATACAGATGCAGGTGATGATGTTGTACTAGAAGATCATGATATGGAAGAACCACAGAGACCTACAGATTCATCCCGAGAGATGAATACAAATAAGGGAAGACCAACTTGGACTTGAGAAATTATTGAAGATGTAGAGAAGTATGGTGCTCTAGATGGATCTTTTAGAGAAAGCAAGAGACCGAGACCATACTTTAGTTATGTGGCATTGCTAAGTGACATTATTGATGTTGAGCCTACCTGTTATGAAGAGGTTGTAGAGAAGAAAGAATGGAAGGATGCCATGATTGAGGAGTACCAGTCCATTATAAAGAATGGTGTTTTGGATGTGGTTCCAAGACCGAAAGAGAAGACAGTGGTAAGTTTCAAGTGGATTTAAAATACGAAGCATTCAGCAGATGGCAGTGTCGAGAATTACAAGGCAAGGTTCATGTCTAGTGGTTTCTCCAAGAAAGAAGGAATAGATTATGAGGAGACATTTTATCCCGTGATGAGATACACTTAGATTATAGATATACTTATGATAGCTACAATAATGAAATGGAAGGTACACTAGATGGACATGACTTGACTTAGAGGTGACTTATATCTGGTGTTACAACCAAAGTTTTGTGAAGTTGTTAGAGAACTCGGTGTTTCATGACAAGTCCAAGCATATCGAGATCAAGTACCATTATATCATATATATGGTGCATAAGGGAGCAGTGAAGCTTAATTATGTCACTACATATGAGAAGATAGCATATGTTTTTACCAAGCCTCTTTCAAGGGTGAATTTTGTGTACTTCAAAGACAATCTTGGTGTGGTCCAGAAGGAATTCCCCAGTAAGAGGGAGTGATGAGTTACAGATGTGACTCCAGGGAAACAACATCATACTATGGAAGCAACAATGGGTAGTCATTCACAGGCACGTTAATGACTGTGGCACCAGTCAGCATGACCTCATATAAGGTCAGTGTATGCTGAGCCTTCGGGGCTGGCGATTTTCCAAGATTTTCAAGCTAGAGGGAAAACCTATGTGGTTGGAGGTGTTTCCTAGCCTTGGGATAGATGGGTAGTGTGTGCGCACTACATCACCCAATCCTTGTGATTATATTCTTGGTCACTATGGATTGGTTTCTTGGTGTTCCAACCAAAAGGACTAGCCTTAGGGATAGATGCTAGATTTTGTGCGAGTTGGCAAGTTTACTAGTTTTGTGTGGACTAGATGCTAGATTATGTATGAGTTGGCAATTTTCCTAGTTCTGTGTCAACTAGATGAATCCAAATGATGACATAATCCCAAAAGGATGAAGAGACCCTGGATGTATGGCGTGGTTATAAAAATTCTTCAATATAGATTTGTAAAAAGTCAACACGTCAATGGTCAAGTGTACAGAAGTGCAGAAGCAGTCGTGATGATCGTGCCAAAAGAATACCTTTCTTGCTAAGAGGGAGTGTTGAAGTTTGAGTAGATTTGAAAGATATTCTTATTGTATTTGACCAATTCAAAACCCTAAAGAATAATATTATGTTATATTTGTAAAGTCGACCCTATTTTGCCTTTGTAAAATTCAATTGTAAATTAGAAAGTGTCAATTGTACAAGTCGGTCCTGACCTAATTAAAGGGTCATTTGACTACTATTTATATGAGGCTAGGCGCCTCACTTGAAGTACACCAACAACACAAGTTCTCTCTCAAGGAAAAGTGTGCAAGTATTAGGAAGAGACGTAGCTACAAAGGAGGAGTGTTTTCGTGGAGGCTTTTGGTTATATCTTGGTCTATTTTACTTGGTCTAGTGTTGTGTTACTCTACTATGGTAAGGGTTTTTGGTCTATATTCTAGTTATCTTCTGTTTCCTGAGATCTCTCTTGGAGAGAAACATTATACTTGTTGACGAATCTATATTGAAGAATTTTTTTGGGGTTTTCTTCTCCAAGAGGGTTTCCCAGGATAAATCTTGTGTATATTGTAGATGTCTTTTTTTCAGAAATCCTTATGCATGTAGTTATTGTTCTAATAGTTAAAAGTTGAAGAATTCATAATACACTTAACTGCTTAAGAAAAATTTTAACAAAATCAACATGTTGCTTCCATACTAGAAACTAGGGAAAAGGTCTCTTCAAAATCTATGCCTTCGACCTGAGTGTATCCCTTACATACCAATCTTGCTTTGTTCTTGGTAACTTGTCCATCCTCATTCAATTTGTTTCTGAATACCCACTTTGTACCAATCATATTTTTGTTCTTCGGCCTTGGAACTAGTTCCCATGTATCATTATTCTCTATCTAGTCCAAATCTTCATTCATATCTTTGATCCAGTATTCATCCTTGTTGGCTTCTTCAAAACTGCTTCGCTCAATTGTGGATGATAGTGCTAGGTGTCTTTGTTCTTGTGAATGTATTCTTCTRCAATTTTCAACTGTTGCATATTTATTCCCAATGATATGTTCTAGTAAATGATTTTTTTGCACTTGTCTTCTAGGTGTCTTTGGAAGTTCCTGAAGATCTTGTTGCTCTTGCTTTGCTTCTGGTTGCTCTTCTTCTTCATCTTCTTCTTCATCTACTTCTTCTTTCAAATATTCTTCGTTGTCCTATTCCATTGAATCTTTGCTTCCTTCTTTTATCTTCTTTCCATCTATATCATCAATTGTTACATTGATTCTTTCCACTATTATGTTGAGTCTTAGATTGAAGCATTTGTATGATTTTATGTTGCTTGAGTACCCAACCAGTATGCCTTTATCAACTCGAGAGTCAAATTTTCCAATCTTTCCATCTTCTCTTTTGATATAACATTTGCTTCTAAACACTCTGAAATGTGTCACATTTGTTGGTCTTCCTTTCCATAGCTCGTAGGGAGTCTTATCATTGTTATTTCTAAGCATTCCATTGTTTTGGATATGAATTGTTGTATGTATTGCCTATACCTAAAATATGTCTTTCAACATGGAATCATTCAACATGGTTCTGGCCATTTCCTTCACTATTATGTTCTTTCTTTCGACAACTCCATTTTGTTGAGGTGTCATGGCTACCGAGAACTATTGTTTTATCCCATGTTTTCTACATAAGTCCACGAATTTCTTTGATGTAAACTATCCTCCATTGTATGATCTCAAACACTTGATTTTCAACTCTGTCTCAATTTCAACCAACTCTTTGTATATCTTGAAGTGTTTGAATGCCTATAACTTCTTCTTGAGAAAACAAATTGCAGTCATTCTTGTGTAGTCATCAACTAGTAGCATAAAGTATTGTTCTCCATTCAATCTCTTCGTTTGTTTTGGTCCAACTAGATCAATATGTACAATATCTAGCAGTTTTGTTGTGGAGTACTCTTTTGATTTGAACTTGGTCCCGGTTTGTTTTCTCTATAGACAATGCTTGCATAGAGTATTTGTTGGCTTCAAGATCGTGGCAATTTATCTTACTGCTTCCTATTATCCCCCACTTTAGGGATAACTAAGGAGATTATGTCTCGAGGCCCACATGTCCTAGACATGGAGTATCGAGATCCAGATCGACTTGAGTATGGCCCTGGAGGGCCCATCTTTTCTTCCTTTCAGTGCCTCCACTTTGTCAGTAGCAGGAGCATCCATCACCTCGGCTTGGTCCTGTAGTAGAGATGGATCTTGCTCCATGAGGTAATGAGTCTAGTTATAATGGTATGTGTCACTCTGGTCATCAAAACCTTTAAATATGTGCATTTAGTTCTTTTTGTTTCTAACGGGTGCTTGGATATTATACTTATCCACTTGACAATGTCTGGCGGGAATGACAGGATACCCTAGTAATCTTATGCCCATAGGTTTTGAGTTTCCAATGGGGGGATTCATGAAGATTCATCGTTCGCTCCCATCATACTTACCATTTTCCATATTACTCCCACTCATCTATCCCATTACATTAGTTAGGGCATTGGGTTGGCCAATTATTTAAGGGTTGCACATTACCTTGTTGGAAGAAGGAGCTAAAGGCCTAGAAGGTAAAAGCAGCTGGAAAAAGATAAAAGCCTAAAAAACAAAACCTCGAGATGCTTCGCCCAAGGATCCTTGAGAAAGACTTAAAAGGATTCTCAGCAAGAAACAGAGGGACCCATAAAAAATAATAAAACAAGACCTAGTCATAGGATAGGGGGTCTCATCATGAGCCAGACCATTAGGTCCATGGGCATCTAGCAGAATGACACTACTAGCAGTTGGTTACCACACCAAGGTAGTGGCTCTTGGTGGCAGATCCAAGATAAAGGGGGTCTCATCACGAGCCATCCTTCTCATTTCCGTGAAAGTGTTTGTGGGTAACATTGCCACCACTGGTCACCACGTCAGGGCAATGTCCTCTGATTAGCTTCTTGAAGAAAAAGAAATAAAGAATAAAGATAAAAGGCATGAATGGGCTTGGAAACATTTGCATCTAGGATAGGTGCATCTCGCCTTCTACAAAGGAACCCACAGGTAAGCCATGTATTTCCCTTCTATCACTGCACCCCTTGTCAAGACATCCCTTATCCACCTCATCCACTAACATGACTTGGATTTGATTTCTCTCAAAAACTTCCCACATCCAGTGAACACTAGCCCAATAGTACGCCTTGTCACTTCCTCCAAACTTGGCTTGCACATTTGTATAATGTCTTTGATCATTTGACTGAGTAAAAGGGATTCTATGCACATGTTTAATAAAATTGATGATTAGATGTGATTGGCATTGCTATGATCATTGTGACGAATGAGCCCATGGAGGGTGTATCTATTGATGTGTAGGATCATACCCGACGGACTGGTACCATATTGGACAGGTACACATGGGGAGATGATTAGTTCATACCTCCATGGGGATGAGATCCCACCAGATGGATGTTGAGACCCTAGCAAGGGGCATAGACAGGTCAGAGGGGTTTGCACCAGAGGTAAGGAGGATGCTCCACATAGGCAGCCTGGCAGAGCCTTACCCAGGGGGTTGTGCCCTTTCCACTGAGATGTTGGCCTTGGAAGGCCTATGACATCACCCAAGACATCTTATGATGTCATCCAGTGATATGGGAGTTTTGGGAGGCACTTGAGGCATGTTTGGCACGTGTGGAAACTTCTAGAGGCCCAAGGAGGTATAACATTTTGCTCCAGGAGGCCCATGTTTCCCTAGAAAGTGCTAATGTCACCCTAAAAGGGCATGACATCTTCACTTTTTCTTGATTAGGGTTTTAAATTATGACATTTAATGTAAAACAGTATTATTATGTATTTTGGCTTTGTCGGCCTTTTGGTGACCTAAAATTTAATTAAGGTCATTGCTATTGTATAAATAGAGAGCTAAAACTCTCTTATTTAGATCATCTTTCACTCACCACTTGGTGAGGTTTGAAATTTTCGACCCTCTTAGGGTTATTGGCTGAAATTTTGGCGCACTTGTTGAAGGAAGGCTTATCTTATCTATTTTTGGGATTTTTCTTGTTGGAAGGTTTACAACTAGGGTTTGTCTTGATGATACTTGGTGAATGTAAGTGAATTTATGCAATATTTCCCCTACTTGAATGGTTATAGTATTTTACTTGCATTTTGTTAATTAAATTGTTGAATTAAACCCTAGGGAATAAGCACATGTTGGTGTCCTTATTTCATGTCCCTACTAGATTATGCCAATTAGCCATTTTTACCTATTGAAGACATTTCTAGGGCCTTGCCTTTGCAACACCCTACTTATGTTCTTCAATCCTAGCCATTTTTATTCTTTTCATTGAGCTAAAGAAAGAGGAAAACACACTAAGTCCTATGGTTTCTAAACCTTAGTGAGCCATTTTCCCCTAGGGTTTGATTGTTGAAGCCTTGGATCAACAACACTTCATCGTCAAACTCTCTTGTCTTTAGCCCTACCTATGCTAGCCTTTTTTTTTATCTTATCATTGAGCTAGAGAAGGAGGAAAATGCACTAAGGCCTAGCCTTTCTACACCTTAGTGAGACATTTTCCCCTTGGGTTTGATTGTTGAAGCCTTGGCTCAACAACACTTCACCATCAAACCCTCTTGTCTCTAGCCCTCCATTATCATCGTGCTTCCTCAACATCTATCGCTAGCTTTGACTCCATTTTCCCTATGAATGCACTGATCTAACACCTTATTGCTTGAGTACCTTGATCACAAACTTCAAACAACCAATACCTTTGAATGATTTCTAACATCTTCTAACCCTAGCCTAGACTAACCTGCTAACCCTATTGCTGCCATTATCCATTTGGTTTATAGTTATACTTTGCAGCATTTTGGCTTCTTTAAGCAAGTTGAACGATTGGCTAAAGCATGATAGCCTTTGCTTCTAAATGGATGATGGTATTTCTATATTGATGATAAAACGGTCTTTCTCATTGTGAATCTTTCTTTAGCATTTATTGTGAAATGACTCATTGTGACTATTGTTATTTTACATCATTTATTTGGTTCATCAATATTATCGATCAATTGCTTTATATCATAAAGTCCTTGATTATATGAAGTACTAACTAGAAAGTGATATTGCACATGCATATTTTTCTTGTTGCTTTGTCTCGAGCAGGTACACTTTTGGTTATCATTATCTTTATTGGTTGTTTATCCGAACCTTCTAATCAGTGGTGACTTGTGAGGGGGGGAACTCTACTTAGCCATAAGCCTTTGCCTTCTTAAAACCCCAGGTCACCGGGGACGTCTCCCGTGGGCCTACCACCCTAAACAGAAAGAGTTATCCTATCGAGGTGCTAGTGGTAGGATAGTCTCAGTTTCATCGGTTTTCCTTTATCTCACCTTTCCTTTACTTCCAAGTACAAACTACGCTATAACACTTCCTCTATTGATTTTGACAAGATTATCAAAATTTATGTGACCCATTCTTCTGTGCCAAAGCCAACTTTCAGCATCATTTCCTAGGAAACATCTTTCTTTTCCAAATTCATTGAGTACATATATGTTTCTTTGAGTTATTACAGTTGTATTTGTTAAATTTAGAGTTTATATTAAGTTCTTTTCAATTTACTAGACAATAATAGCATAAGAAGGATCACTAAAAGAAACACAATCACAAGGTACACAACATTTTATCTTGGGAAACCCTCATGGGGGAGAAAACCCAGCAAAAACTTCCTCAATAATAGATTTCCAATACAATGTCAAGACTAAAGAACTAACCACCAAGAATAACCCATATTGAGCATGCGCCTCTCTCTCCTTCTTCTAACTGTAGCTTCCTTCAAAACTTGTGCACTAGATGAGTGACTAAGTGAGTGGTTGAATAAGGCACCATCCTCACTTATTTATACTAGTTGATGGGGCACTAGGGTTTTGTCTCTTCATCAGGTAGGGCCGACTTCTCCCAATAATGGTTAAAACCACTTTAATAAACCATGGGGGCCTACTTCTCAAATATCACCATATGAATATTGTTTGACCAATCCACGAGAGGGGATTTTTTCTTATACAAGACCCAACATGATCAATCCACAAAAGTAGATTTGATATATATAATAATAACTCAATTATAATTAGAATATTCTTCGCAGTTACAATATTTCAACACTCCCCCTTAACATGAAGGGTATTCTACTGACATAACTCAATAAAACATCATCAGGAGAGAGAGGGGGAAACAACATCATCAACATCTGGAACATTGACTAACATATCTACAAATCATTGAAAGTTTTTCTCAACATCAATATCATCATCGTTCAAATCATGGCACTGGAGTAGTATCATCATCATCGTTCACAACATGGATCTGGAATAGCATCATCATCATCATTCACAACATGGAGCTGGAATATCATCATTATCATCATTCAAAACATGGAGTTGGAATCGCATCATCATCATCATTCACAACTTGCATCTGGAATAACATCATCATTATCATCGTTAGCATGAAGTTGAAACATCAGCATCAATAGCGTGAAGCTAGAGCAACAATCTCACCAGCACAAGGATGGTACATCATCATCAACAGCACGAGGTTGAATCAATTAGCATCATCAACACGAGGTTGAGACAAAAACATCATCAACACGAGGTTGAGACAACAACATCATCAATACGAGGTTGAGACAACAACATCATCATCATATGGCAACAAAATGAGGAAGGTGCAACAACAACATTTTGTGGTACTCTGACAAACCGTCCTTACCGGACCTTTGGGATATGTCCTTATCAGACCTTCGGGATTTTCCTGGGAATGATAAGATTCCCTAAGATATAAAATCCTAATGGAGCTACCACATGGTAATCTGACAGACCGTCCTTACCGAATCTTTAGGATCTGCCTAGGAATCAAATTCCCTAGGATATAAAATCCTAACGGAGCTACCACTACTAACCACAGCTAGCATATACATGCATAGGTACTCTGACATATCATCCTTACAGGACCTTCAGGATCTTTCCAGGGATGACGGTCCCCTAGGATATAAAATCCTAACTGAGCTACTCGTTGTTGGTCAGGATACCATAGTATCATCAGCATCAATCCCCATTTCGAGGGAAGTCCTTTCGAACTATACCAAGCTTGTATCGAAAGTATTCAAACTTTACACGAGATAGAGGCTTGGTAAACACACCTACAACCTGCTCATATGTGCCAACATATTGGATCTTTACAACTCCTCTCTACACCATATCACGAATGTAGTGATATTGGATTTCTATGTGCTTCGACTTATCATGGAACACTGGGTTCTCCGTCATCTTTATGCAACTCTGGTTATCACATAGAATCATGGTGCCTTCCATATCTAGATCGAATAGACATGTCAACAACTTATGAGTCCATATGGCTTCACAACTGGCGGAACATGTTGCACTATATTCCTCTTTTGTCATGATGAGATCAATATTGGATTACTTTTTTCTCTGCCATGAAGTCATGGCTGACCCCAGACTAAAACAACATCCCAAAGTTATCTTTCTATCAGAAACACTTCCAGTCCAATCTAAATTAGTATAACCAACCAGTCTAAAGTCATGATCTCCAGTATAACAGAGACTAAAGTCCATCGTACCCTTAAGGTATCTCATCACATGTTTTGCAACAAAAAGGTGAACACATCTAGGCTCTACCAGATACTGAATTAAGGTGTTCTCGACAAAACATATATCTGGCATGGTATTCATCAAATACATCAACGATCCAATGATCTATCTATATAGAGTAGCATCAACCAATTTTGACGAAGTATCAACCAAGAGCTTCAACTTTGTTTCCATGGGTGTGTTCATGGCTTTACATTCCAACATGTCAAACCTATTCAGTATTTCAACTGCATACTTCCCTTGGTTAAGGAATATCTTCTCTGGGCTCTGCCAAACTTCAATACCTAAGAAGTAATGCATTAGGCCTAGGTCTTTCATCTCAAATTCTGCAGCGACCTTCTTCTTATAATCTGTGATGAGATTTTCTTCTCCTGTTAAGAATAAGTCATCCACATATAGCAGCAATATAACTGGCTCCTAATTCATAACCTTGAATTAAAGTTTAGAATCAACTTTACTCTTGGTAAATCCCAATCTCATCAGGAAACTATCAATTATACCATACCAATATTTTGGAGCTTGCTTCAATCCATACAGAGCCTTCTTCAACCTGCAGACATGAGTCTTTCTATATTCAACTTCAAACCCTTATGGTTGTTCTATATACACTTCTTCTTCAATAACATCATTTAAGAAGGTTGTTTTCACATCCATCTGGTGTAATTTTCACTTCATCTTGGCTGCCAGAGCTATGATAGCTCTGATAGAAGTGTATCTGGCTACAGGAGCAAATTTCTATTCATAATCAACGCCATCCTTCTGAGAAAATCCACAAGCTACAAATCTTGCTTTATGTCTTTCAATACTTCCGTCTGTAGCATGTTTTATCTTGTATATCCATTTGAAGATACCACATATTTTTTGTTTGGTCTGGGAACTATTTCCCATACATCATTCTTTATAATGGATTGGTATTCTTTCGTCATGTCATCCACATATTATTTCTTTTGAATGGATTTTTCAAAGCAAGTAGGTTCCTTTTCTATGAGATCACATCAAGGCCATATAGCTGGAGAATGTCTTAGTTTTCTTGCTTTGTCACATGGTTCCTTCTGGGGAACCATACTTCTCTCTATATTGAATAATTTTCCTTTCCCAAGATGGCTTTCTCTTGTGAGAGATAGTCATTTGGGGAGGTTCTTGAGATTCTATCATATCATGATCTTCTGGAATCTCATCATTAGGGGTAATTGTGACTTCCTTCATTGGTTTTGCAACTCTGGGGGCTACAGGTTCTTCTTCATATACTTCTTCAAGCTAGCATCTCCTTGATCTAATGAGTGTTGCATCTTCGTCAAAGTTTACATCTATGTTGATATTAATATGATGTTAACCTGGTATGTAAATTCTAAAGGCCTTAGAGACCTCAAGGTATCCAACAAATATTCCCTTATTTCCTGAAGGGTCCAACTTAATTCTCCTTTCTTTCGGAATGTGTATAAACACTGGACAACCAAATATCTTCAGATGTCTTAAATCTAGCTTCTTTCCGGAGAACATTTCTTCTGGGGTTTTGAATCCAAGTGCACTATGGGATAATTTTTTTTGGACATAAATTGTTGTTCTTGCTGCTTCGGCCCATAAGTGCAATGGAAGATCTTGATCATGGATCATAGTATTCACTACTTCCATTATTGTTATATTCTTTCTTTCTACTACACCATTTTGCTAAGGATTATAGGGAGTGGTGAGCTCCCTCTTAATCCCGACATCTCTGCAAAATCTTACGAATTCTTTTGAGGTGTATTCTCCTCCATTATCTAACCTGAGTATCTTGATCTTTCTTTCGGAGAGATTTTCTATCAAGGCTTTGAATTTCTTGAATTTTCCAAATACTAAATCTTTTGATTTCAAGAAATAAACCCAAGTCTTGTGAGAATAATCATCAATAAATGACACATAGTATACATACCCACTTAGAGAGGTTGATGGCATTGGACCACATACATATGATTGGATGAGTACAAACATCCTTCTTCTGGTACATAGGATACATACTTCATCAAAGTTTATTTCATGTACTTAAGAGCCAAGTATATTTTCCAAGTATCACAAAACATAATCTTCAATTTCTTCTTTAGTCACCTCCTTGTGTGGCTCATCATCTTCAACTGCATGGGCATGATGTCTTTTGTTATTTCTCTTCTTATAATATTCCCTTCTGGAAGGAAAATTATTAGCAATGTGTCCCATCTTATCACAATGATAACATTGATAAGAGGAGAAATCGTTTTCTCTTCTTTGACCCTTATGATATTTCTAAAATCCTCTTGGAGGGTGAGATTCTTTATGGAAATGGGTGAATCTCTTTGGGGAGTGAGATTCCTTATGGAGGTGTGTCTCCTTTTGGAAATGAGACCTTATATTTCCTCCTTTAGCATAAGAATATAGGTCTTGGTATTCATCCCTTAATAGTACAACTTATCGGTTGGCTACTCTTGCTTCTTCGTGAACACATTCTTCCCATAGACTGTCAAATTGGAGTTTCTCTTTTATTGCATAGATAGTTTGGACGAAGGCATTCCAGGGTCTTGTGAGACCATTAAGAGTTGTCATGATTACTTCATATTCATCCAAGTTGTCTCCAATTACTTCTAACTATTCTTTGAAGTGAGTCACCCTAGAGAAATAATCATGAATTGTTTCTCCTTTCTGCATCTTTGTATTCTTGAGTTGGGTTCTCAAGTTCATTTTCTGGTTGATGCTCTTTCCTTCATACATTCTAGTTAGGGAATAAAAAATATATTTTGGAGTATTCTTATAAGATACTTGAGGGATCAAGTGATATTTAATGGAGTCTGCAATGATCCTTTTGGCCCTAACCATATCCTTCTTATACTTTACTTTGGTTGCATCTTCTTCGGGTTCTGGTACATTTTCTTTTATGAATTTCGCAAGGTCATTCTCTTCAAGCTTGAGTGAAATCTTGTACTTCCAGGAACAGAATTTTTCCACACCTTCTAACTTGTTAACAAGCATAGTGCTTGCAATCATCTTGACTTGGAGCTGGGAAAATGACCAAAAAATGAAAGTGCTCAGAAAGTGAATATGAACTTACCAAGAGATGCATTGGGCTGAGGGGTTAGGATGGAGCTCTCTGTTTTCAAAAAATCCAAATTTTACCCATTGAAATTGGACCTGCACAAATCTGGACTGGTACTTCTGGTTTTGGTTATGGTTTCCTAGTTTTCTTGTTTTTTGGTACTAGTCAAAACTAGGGTTTCACTTTCCCAAGGATCTGGCTGCTGAAAAGGTGCACTCAAGCTGCCAAGTGATGCGCTTAGCTAGGGAACACTTCCCTAGATGGTTTTTAGTTAGAAATTCCCTTTCAATAAAAATCCCTAATTTTCTTGTACGGCAGCAATGATGTTTTTGGTTACCCGGTGAAAGGTGCTCTATTCAGTTCAACTCTGATACCATGTTAATTTAGAGTTTCTATTAAGTTCTTTTCAATTTACTATACAATAATAGCATAAGCAGGATCATTGAAAGAAACACAATCACAAGGTACATAACATTTTATCCTGGGAAACCCTCATGGGTAAGAAGACCCAGCAAAAACTTCCTCAATAATAGATTGCCAGTACAATGTCAAGACTAAATACCAAACCACCAAGAATAACCCAATAATGAGCATGCACCTATCTCTCCTTCTTCTAACTGCAACTTCCTTCAAAACTTGCACACTAGATGAGTGACTGAGTGATTGGTTGAATGAGGTGCCATCCTCACTTATTTATACTAGTTAAGGGGGCACTAGGGTTGTGTCTCTTCATCAGGTAGGGCTGACTTCTCCCAATAGTGGTTAAAACCACTTTAATAACCCTAGGGGCCGACTTCTCAAATATCACCATATGAATATGGCTTGACCAATCAACAAGAGGGGATTTTGTCTTATACAAGACCTGACATGATGAATCCACAAAAGGGGATTTTATCTATATAATAATAACTCAATTATAATTAGAATATTATTCGCAGTTATCGTATTTCAAATGTAGCCACCAAATTTCTTGATCATGCTTTCCTTGTCTCACATTTCTCTGAGTCAAACAGAAGTATATTTCCTTGATCACACATTTGACTTAGACTTAGAAGATTGTGACTCATGTCTTTGACTAGTAGAACATTTTATGCCCTAGCATCCTTGCTCCCAAGCTTGACTATGCATCTTCCTATAATTATGGTTGAGTTGTCATTCCCAAATGAAACTTATCCATCTATTTCCTTCTTCAATGTTATAAACTTGTCCTTATCACCTGTCATATGATTTGAGAAGCCACTGTCAACATACCATCCATGTTTCTTGTGTTGATCTTGTAGGGAAAGCATGCATTCTTCAGTGTTGAATTGATCATCCTTCCTTATCCATATCCTTTGTGGTTCATGTCTGTGACTGTTGATATTCTATTGTGATTCTCTAGGAGGAACAGTCAATCTACACTCTTTGGCCATGTGTCCAAAGTTGTTGCACTTGTAGCATTCTACTTCAACACTCAAGGATTCAAATTTGTTGTAGCTTATGCTCTGTACTTCATGAGGCCTTCTTGGATAACCATTTCTTGTGTAGCCTTCATATTTTCTTCTATTCTTGGTATTGGCTCTACAATTCACAACTTTGTGCCCAAAATTATTACATGAATAAAATAAACCAAGAAAAATGTTTTGATACCTCAGGGTGGAAGATACTTTGAATGGAATTTCCCTTCTGAATCCTTCTTCTCGGGGTCTTTATATTTCTAGTTGTTGCTGATTTTGAATTCTGAATCTTCTAGGTGGTGCAGTGTCTCTGTAATCTTCTTCTTGTATATTCTTTCCTTCTTCCTTCTTGGGAGAGTATCTAACTGTTTCTACATAGCTTCTTTGTTATGTTGTCCTAGATCTTGAGCCTCTCTCTGCCTAGTTATATCTTAGTCCATATCTATCATAGTATGGCCTTTGACTGCTAATGACCTCAACCAATACTTTGGTGTTTTTTTGCTGCATGTCCTTCTTCTTAAGATCTTTTCATAGAGTGATTATTTCTTATTTCAAGCCTTTGATCATCTTGTCATTTTCATCTAACTGGCCTCTAAGTGCTTCTTTAATTCTTTTGTCTTCTTCTACTTGGATTTTTAACTTTGCAATCATCTTCTCAAATTATTTGGAGTTGGAATTCTAAGATCCTTCTTTCCCTTTTAGTTGTGCCTTGAGTGACTTTATTTTCTTTTTTTCAATCATTAGTTGTTCTAGGGCACTGATTAATTTTGGTTTGAGATCGACTTCTCCTTCTTCTTTAGAATATTCTAGTGCCATGAAGAGTATTGTTTATGTATCACTGCCACTATCTTCATCCTCATTCGATGATGAACTGTCTTCCTTGTGCATAGAATTTTCTTGAAGAATTTATTTTTGTTTCTTCTACCCTTTTGATTTTTCTTTTTCTTTTTAGGGTCTTCTTCTTCGTCACTTTCTTTATTCTTATGAGGACATTTACAAGTAAAATTACTAATACCACCACAATTAAAACATTTCAATGGAAGCATACCTTTGTATTTGTCGTTTCCTCTTTTAAACTTTCTGATGAAGTTTTCCATTTCTTCATCTTCCTCTAAATAACCGTTGCAACTACAATCTGAATTTTCCTTTTGCTTGTTCTTCTTCTTTGACTTCTTAGATGCCTTGAATGTTTCTTCCTTCATGATTGGATTATATTACTATATCCTCATCTCATAAACTTTGAGTATCCCATGTAACTCGTCCATGTTCAATCTAGCTAGGTCCACTCCTTCTTCTAGAGCTGAAATCTTTGGATCAAATCTCATCGGAAGAGACTTTAATACCTTTTGAACAACAACATGTTACTTTATCTTGACTCACATAAAGTAGGTTGCAATGACTTCATATTCCTTCATCTTTATTTGTTCGAACATGGCTCTAAATGTTTGAATTTTATCTCCCTTGAATTTTGTATATCCTTCGTAGATATTCTTCAGTTTGTCCCAAACTTCTTTTGTGAATTCAGAGTGCATAACCTTGACATGTACTGATTTAGTCAAACCATTCAGGATAGAATTTTTGTCCCTTGAATCATTATCTTCAATTTTCTTTCCATCCTTGTATGTTGTGGGAGTGGTTGGTTCTTTGTATCCATCTACTACTTCTCACCAGACATCAAACTATTGTGCCTGCATATATGTTTTCATTCTTCTACTCCAAAAGGAATAGTTATGACCATCAAACTGTGGTACTCCAATCTTAGTGTATTCCATGATCTCCTTCCAGTGGTTAGATTGCTTCTTGAAGGACCTGCTCTGATTCCAATTGTTGGAATACTAAGAGGGGGGGTGAATCAGTATGAGAACTTTTATTACTTTTAACCACAATATGTATTGTTTAACTTTATGAGCAGTTCATCAATAACATTCAAGACATCATGAGCAGTATAACTAAACAATGAACAATGAACAACCACATTGTTATAATTTTAGAAGTTACAGTTAACTTCTTTAACACTCATTAACAATTTAATATAATAATATCACTGAAAGATACACAATATATATCATAGGAAACCATCATGGGGCAGAAATCCCAGCGACCAATTCTTCAGTATAGATTCCTTCAACCAGTACAATGTCACATTATAGCTCTCCACAAATAGACCAAGACCAAGAAACCAAGACCTCTTGCACTAGACCTCCTTTGCTATGCTCCAAATACACAAGAGAAGGCAAGTTTTGTGTGTATACAAATGAGAGGAACTCGGCCTCTATTTATACACATAACTTGACTCTCGAAAAGGCACAACCCTAAGAGGGGTCGTTTTGACTTTTACAATAAGGATAACAATAAAATAATAATTTATTTTGAGATGATTTATACAAGAAGATTAAAATACCCTTCTTGAGGTTTGACCAATACAAATACAAAATAATATCTTTCATAGTTACATCAAAATATCAACACTCTCTCTTAACTAGGAAGGTATTCTATGTTTCCACACAAGCTCATGACCATTGATTGTTGAACATATGAATCTATGCATCATCGGATATCCATAGTACAACATGACTTCAAAACCAATGCATCCAAGTCCTTAAATGAATATGTACCTTGTCACTCCCTCTAAAGAGGGACCATGTCAATCTTGTCCCTGAAGTTCTTGAACTTTGTCCTCGACAGTGGCTTGGTCAACACGTCCACAACTTGCTCCTCGGTAGTCACGTACTGGAGCCTCACTGCTCCCGTCTGCACCATACCCCTAATATAGTGATATTTGATCTTGATATGCTTCGACCTATCATGGAACACCATATTCTCTAACAACTTCATGCAACTTTGGTTGTCACACCAAATGCAAGTCGCCTACAGTTTGAGACAAAATAACCTAGACAACAACTTCTGAAGCCACACTACTTCTCTACATGTTGCCACATATTCAGCCTTAGTCATATTGATTGCTACACATGACTGCTTCTTGTTGCTCCATGAAACCATACTGGAGCCTAGACTGAAGCAATATGTTGAAGTACTCTTCTAATCAAGAATATTGCCTACCCAATCTAAATATGATTATCCATATAACCTGAACTCATGGTCTGCCACATACCTGAGACCATAATCTAATGTATCCTTAAGGTACCTTATCACATGTTTTGTTGCGACCAAATGAACCTTCCTAGGCTGCTCCATATACCGACCCAGGGTGTCCACAACAAAACATATATCCAGTCTTTTGTTCATCAAGTACATCAATGAACCCACTATCTATCTCTATAAAGTAACATCCACGGTCTATGAAGTCGTATCTTACAACTATTGGAGTTACTTCACACACACCTAGGATTTACTTTTCCTAAGGTTTTTCCTTGTTTATTAGTCATAATTAGTCATTATCCAGTCTCCTATATTTTAGGGGAGAATATTCCACCTAGATAATATTCTCTTTCAGTTGACACTTCAGTTTGACTAGTTGAGTTGAGTTTAGATGTTGCATTGGTTTTATCACCATGCAACATTAGGATCATCACCATAATAATTTTACCGTGCCTTGGTATCATCACTAGACTGGTGCATTACCATTGATTCCCTGAGTTAACTCCTCACTACTCTTTGTTCAGTCAGTTAACTGAAGACTAGTTGACTAGTTAACTCAACTAGGTGGCAGTTTAGTCCTGTAACTACCTGAGAGACTAAACTAGGTGGAAGTTCACTCCCGTAACTGCTGGTGTCTGTCCAGATCACTATAGACCACCACTACGGCGCATTGGTTCACCTCTAGTGTGCACTCATTGAGCTATACAGAGTATATCATGTGTAAATTATTCATTATTCACAACGGTTAATGAGAATTCTTCCATTCTTTCTCTCCTTCTTCTTCTTTCTCCAATTCTCTTTGAAAATGTGTGTATTATAGTTTAGCTAGATCTATTATGTGTAGTTTCAACACATTTACATGGTATCAGAGCCGACAGACTACTAAGCAAAATCTACACCAAAAATATTTGTAGGTACAAAATATTGAAGACAGCGGAAAGATGGAATTCCAAAAAGAATTCATTCTTACTCCTTACAACTATTTTGCATGGAAGGATAAAATATCCATACATATATGAACCAAAGGGTTGTACAGGTTAACCTTGAATACAGATACAGAACTGACATCATCCATAGAAAAATCCAAGTACTTAAATCGCATGGATGAGGCACTTGAAACAATTTGCAGTCTTATTTCTCCCAATCTCCTTTTTCATATATCTTCTTGTAAGACTCCCAATGAATCCTGGACCACCTTGGAAGGGCTCTTTGGGAAACAGGATGAGATGAGGGGACACATGATGGAGGTGGAGCTTCTCACATTGGATCCAAAAAGCTTCGACAATATCCAATATTTCTTTACAAAATTCAAGGATTTACTGTCGCAACTCAAAGCTTGTGGGGTTGATAAATCGAAGGAGGAGAAACAAATGGTTCTCACCATTCTCTCCAAGCTTGGTCCTGAATTATTTGTATTTGTATCCACATTCCATACTATCAGATTCACCTCTGGAGCCACTTGGAAGATGCCTTCTCTTAAGGACTTTATCGAATCCCTGACACAAGAGCAAACCAAGCACATCAACATGGGAACAATCAAAGGCCCAAGGGCGCATGCACTCACTATGCATGATGGAAGCCACAAATATTAGAAATCTAAAGATAAAGCTAAACGGAAAGCGCATGCACATCCGAAGAAGGAAGGGTACACAAAACCCTTCACCAATGCCTCTGGATCCAAAGGGGAAAAGGGAATAAAAGGGGAGAAATGTGTGTACTATCAAAAAGGATTCCATTTGGAATCCGCATGCATGAAAAAAAAAATAGATATGATGTCTCAAATAATTCAGCAAAAAAACCTTGGAGATCGCATCCCCGAGGGTGCCAAGAAGAAGAAGCCGGAAGATCTGAATTCCAAGAAAGGCAATTCTAGCCATGCCTTGATTGCCATCAACTCCTCTCCCGATGCTTGGATCGTTGATTCAGGAGCATCACATCACATGGTGACCTCAAAAGAAGTATATTCTTCATTGGATGCATGCAAAGGTCCTCCTATTCTGATGGGGGACAACTCTTCTGTCAAAGTCACCAGTAAAGGAAGGATTGAACTCACCAACGGAATCTTCGAGAATGTGTTGCATGTTCCCAAAAATTTTGTCAACCTTCTCTCCATGTATCAGATGATGAATTCCATCACCGGAAATAAATTCATATTCACACCAAATTCCATGGAAATCTATGACATGAAAACCAACTCCATGGTTGCTACCGATGAGGTAAATCATTAGTCTAGATTGTATATAGTTTCTGAATTCATTGAACCCGATTATGCTTTACTGCTTACTCATGCTAATGAAAGTAGTAGGATATAGCACAAAAGGTTTGGACATTTGCAAGAACATATTAGTTGATGGTCTACCAGACATCCATTTCTCCAAGGGAGTATGTGAGCAATGTGTTCTCGAAAAACACCCTCAAGAGAAATTCGACAAAGGAAAGTCTCAGCAATCTTCCGCACCTTTAGACATGATCCACAGTGACCTTATGGGTCCTTTTACACATCCATCCATCAGAAAATCGAGGTTTGTTCTCATTTTTTTTGATGATTTCTCACGTTTTACTTGGATCTACTTTCTCAGGAAAAAATCTGAGGTCTTTCAACACCTCAAAAATTTCAAAGTCTTGGTTGAGACACAGTCTGGAAAGAAGATAAAATTTCTTCGAACTGATAACGGAGGAGATTATGTAAATCATGATATCCATAATCTTTTCCATGAGGTAGGGATTCAATTGCAGCACACAGTTCCCTATACTCCGCAGAAAAAAGGAGTTGTTGAGCAGAAAAATAGATCTCTAAAGGAGATGGCGTCTTGCATGTTGCATGCAAAGTCATTACCACAGAGACTATGGGCCAAAGCACTTAACTGTGCAACATACATCCAAAACAGACCTCCCCATAGATCTGTCATGGATAAGACCCCCTATGAGGCTTGGAGCATCCTCAAACCGGGAGTGACCCACTTTCGCATTTTTAGTTCACGTGCATGGGCCCAGATTCCCTCTGAAAAGAGGAAGGCACTTGATCCACAGAGCACTGAGTGATTTTTTGTTGGATAGCCTGATGGTGTGAAGGGATATCATCTTATTGATGTTTTCTCGGACCAGCTCATCATTGAGTGTAGTGTCCAATTCGAGGAAAGTGTCTCGCATGTACCTCAGCAGCTTCATGCAGACACCTACACTCTTCCACATGTCCAAGATGATGAGCATGCACATGTCGACTCTTCTTCAGATGAGAGTTTTGATGCAGAGGAATCAGATGATTCAGATTCAGATTCAGAGTCAGTATAGTCAGATGCAGAGTTAGAGCATCAAGATGCAGTTGTAGAGCTAGAGCAGAGGCCCAAGTGGGCACAGACTACTCTTCAGGATGCAGGGGATCTCATTGGTGATCCAACCAATACTAGGAGGACTCGATTTGATTTCGAGGATCCTCCTATTGCACTCACTGCCACTAAACCATTGCCTTCCAGACATCTTTTCTTGGTTCAGTCTTCAGATCCACAATCTTATGGCGAGGCTGCTGGAAATCCCTTTTGGGAATCCGCCATGCCGGAGGAGTACAACTCCCTCCTCGAGAACCAGAATTGGGATTTGTTTCCCCTTCCTTCTGGGAGGAAAATTGTCAAATGTAGATGGGTCTACAGGACCAAGAGCGCAACGGATGGACATATCAGCAGATACAAATCCAGGCTTGTCACCAAAGGCTTCTAGCAAGTTCATGGTATTTACTATGATGAGACCTTCGCCCCAGTAGCAAAGATGGATTCCATATGATTGGAACTTTCCATTGCGGAAGCTAAGGGATGGGAAGTCCATAAGATGGATGTGAAGAATGCATTTCTTCACGGTGATTTCTCTGAAGAGATCTACATGGATCAGCCCTGGGGATTTATGCAGGACTCATCTTTGGTCTATCAACTGAAGAAGTGACTTTATGGCCTCAAGCAGGCTCTGAGGGCATGGTATACCAAGATGGATTCCTACCTGTTGTCACAGAACTTTGTAAGTTGTAAATCAGACCTGAAGAGCTACATGCTCAGGACGGTTGATTCACTTCTACTTTTAGTTCTGTATGTAGATGATTTGTTGATCACTGGGTGCTCGACTTCAGCGATTGTTGCAGTCAAGAGGATTCTACATGACAGGTTTTTGATGATGGACATGGGTCTACTACACTTATTCCTTGGACTCGAGATCAGTCAGGATGCATCAGGAATCAAATTGTCTCAGGCCAAGTATGCACGAGATCTCCTTGAGAGATTTCACATGACAGATTGCAACTTTGCTCCGACTCCTTTTTTATCAGGAGTCAAACTTGAGGATGGTGGGGAGACACCATTGGTTGACAGCACATTGTAC
>ML816560.1:87639-138458 GCA_009831015.1 Picea engelmannii
TTGAATCATCGAAGAAGATGTACGATGCCCTAACAAACCTCTTCTTGGTCAGAAACATTGGACAAGTAATGAGTCTAAAGAATGAGCTACGTAACATGAAGATGAATGATGATAACAACATAACATCATACCTTGTGAGAATCTCTCAATCAAGAGATCAACTACAAGCTATTGAAGAGATTGTTTCAAAGAAGGAATTGGTAAACATAGTACTCAATGGTCCTCCCAAGACATGGGATGCATTTTCCGCAAGCATGAACACAAGGAGAAACATGAAGCATCAATTGCTGAAGAAAAGGAACCCACAAAGAAGACTAAGCAGGATGAAAGAAACTTCTTCTAAAGGTAACAATACTCTTCTTATTTATTGTACATATCTTGTTTGCATCGTCTCTATACACATCTTGTATATCTATCTCCTGGAAGATAATGTGTTCCAAGAAGAACTATACTTATGGAAGAACAACAAGATAAGGATTGATATCATTAGATAATACACATGAAAGGATGAAATACATCAAACAAAGGAAGCTATTGCAAGATAAGTCGAATCGATCCTGAAAAGACCTAGAAGAAACAAAGACATAAAGAAGTCAGCAATCAAGAGGAAATTGGAGAAAGACTTATGACATTTTGTAGAAGACAACAAGATGGAAGCGTGGACTCTGTTAGACGAAGAGAGCCAATTATATATTGCAGAAGACAATAAGGATGCAGATGGAAGCGTGGACTCTGTTAGATGGAGGGAGTTGATTATATGCACTCATACATAAATCAAGGATTAGGAGGGACCTAATCCTATGATCCATTGAAGATGATGAAGCATATCCATGGTAGCAGCCATGAAAGACAATACGTGTCCAGTTCAACCTGACAAAAAGACTTCTTTGAAGAAAAACCTCTAAAGTATCCCTGGCTGTCCATTCACATCCGTGATCCTGTGATGAAAGGAAAAAGTGGAATCTTTAGTGCATGGAATCTACAAGAAAACTCCAAGACCCGAGAGCTAAGGAAAAACATGAAGAAGAACATGAAGATTCCAAGGAAGAAAGAGAAGATAGAACAACCATTCATCATATCGAGAATCACAAGATTACCAGCCTGATATAAACTCACTAAAAGAAATCAAGCAGAGGAACTGAAAGTCGTGATGAAGAACAATGTATGGAAGACTTATGAATGATAGCATTGCGAGATCTAGAACTAGAGGTTCTCCCAGATGGAGGGAGAAGACTATGATGATTACTTGTTCCAGTAAACCAGACATATCTCTACATGAGTCATTATATCATCCGCAACATCCATGAGTTGGAATTCTACATCAGATAAATGCAAAGACTGTTCTCCAGAACAATTGAACAAAGATCATATGAAGAGAAACCTCAAGACTTTGAGGCATACCAGAAAGAGACCCTTGTATGTAGATGGAAAAAAGATAACTCGGTGGAGAACCTCCAATGCACAGCAGAAGCATGGTGAAGATTTTCTATAACAGAGATATTGCATCAAGATGATTACTCAGTAGATTAGATCTCATGATGACAGAAGAAGTGCCACATGGATAGGTTCCAGTTTTCCAACAATGATATACTCTATTAATCGGAGCTACATGAAGCCTTCAGAGAAAACCAGTGTTCTAGACCGAAGTACATTTGAAATCAAGCATTACATTATCCATGATGAAGTCCAGAAAGGAGAAAGTGGTTCTCCAATACATATCTCCACAGATGAGCAGATAAGCAAACATTTTAATAAAGCCTCTATCCAAGATGAAAGAGTTTACGTACTCAAGCTGGAGCTCGTGGAGATGACTTCCTTATTGAAGAAGGAAGAGAGGACTCCCAAGTTGGGAGAGAGCATTGATATGTATTGATTCATGGACAGTCATTTTTCAGTTCAAAAAATGGTCCAGGATGAGCAAATTCTTTCCAGTTCAAAAAGTGGATTGATATTTCTGACGGACAGCGATTTCCCATTGTGGTTAACATGGGAAATGGTCTAGATTTTTGATGTATCATAGACAGCGACTTCCCATTGTGGTTAACATGGGGAGTGGTCTAGGGCAGTCTCTCTTCTTAAGGGTTACTCAAGAAGACTCGCCCGCCTCATCGGACAGCAATTTCTCATTGTGTTTAACATGAGGAATGGTTTGTTTTGGAGGTTGATATAGGACAGTCTTTTCCTCTTGTGGTTAACAAAGGAAATGGTCCGGACAAACATTCCTTAGGGCTTATACATTCTCTCCAGGGTGCACTTTGATTAGTGTAGGAGGAATGGCCCAGGGTGGGGAATGGTCCAGGCTCAGCAATCAAGGACAAGCATTCCTTAGGGTTTATACATTCTCCCCAGGGTGCACTTTGATTAGTGTAGGAAGAATGGCCCAGAGTGGGGAATGGTCCAGGTTCATAAGACAGGACAATTATTTTTCCTTGCTTGAGAAGAATAGTCCAGATATCTCATTGTTCTACTCTGAGGGTAGATATTCTTTCAGACCTCACATATGTGAGTGAAATATTGGCCCAGATGATTCAGTTTATATCATAACATTGTTTCTGTGCAGGTTGATATCAGATGATTGTTATGAATATTGTATGACAGTAGATGTATACTATTGTGTTGGATGTGTTCCACTGTTAGTAACTATACATTGTTGATCAAGTACTTGTGTGTTACTTGGTGTGGTAGTGTATCATTGGATTGTAGTTATGTACTACTATGGATAGACACAGTTGTGTTCTATTTTGTTTCGATTTCCTTGAAGACTATCAAAAATATTGGAAATGATTATCAGTTAGATGGATAATCAAAGGACAGAGATTTCCCAGATAGAAAATGGTTCAAAGAATTTACTCTTCTAGATTAGAAGAATGGCTCTTATATCACTCTGTGGAGTGAGCATCATGTCTGATTACTCAGATAGAGTATGGTTTCGAGAGATGATGCAGCTGATGACACTAATGATGATGATGGTGCTCATGATCTAGTCATGATATATTCTATACAACTATGTTGATGCTACGGGGTGAATGGTATGTTTTTGTGCTCAAGACCATTACCTGGAATACCTTCCTAGCTAGGAGGGAGTGTTGATATTATGGTATCTGCGGGAGGCATTTACCTCCACATGTAAACATGACGAGGATAGAATACTCCGAGAAGAAAGAAGAAACCCTAATGATTTGGCTAATAACCCTAGAAGACTTGTCGGCTCAAGAAGATAATTTATATTAGGTTATTAGCCTCCAAAGGAAGAAGTCGGCCAAAAATAATAATATATATTGAACAAATAGATACCCAGAATGAGAAGTTGGCCCAGAAAGTTAGCCAGAATTAGTATAAATATAGGAGGTCAGTTCTCATTATGGCAGGCAGTCTCAGAATTGCAGAGCAGCAACTTGTGCACACTGCAGTGATCAGTCTTGTGCACAGGTTTGATGAGAGTTTCCATTGTAGCTGTTGAAGCTAGCAGATCATGTTTGGATTGGACTATCTCTTGGTTAGGGTTTGGACTATCTAATCAGCTCTTGTTGTTGCGTTATCCTTGGGGAAAGGTGCGCTACCCTTTATTTGGCTATCTAGCCTAGGATTTGCTTCTGGAATGATTCTTTGTCAAGGTTAAGGTGCTCGGAGGGTGGCTTCGGCCTATGGTTGGGTGAAAATAGATATATTGTCAATGGTAAAATGAGCACATCCATTCATATTCTAATAGAATGTGTGCCAAGTACAAACAACAAGTGCACCAATAGTGTGCCTCTACATATCTTCCTGATACAACATGTACCATACAACCAATAGTACTTCAAGGGCATATACTTAACCTCACATGACCATACCTCAAGAAAACACCAATATACAACCTCAAACAAACATATGATCATACTTTTGTTGATGAATCTGATATACCTAAAAACTGTCACACATACTTGTAAACTCTCCTCAACTCCTGCATCCTGATACAAACCTCATCCTTCAAATATGGCTTTGCCTCGTGGGATGAAGCTTGTTGTCTAGTGGAGCCTCGCAATATGATCCTTAGACAACCCGCGGGGGTGCCTCACAACATACTAGTAATCTGACCCATGGGGATAAACTAAATCAAGGTTTTTCACAAAACCCTAACTCTCTTCTACTATCACAAAACTTTGTTGTCACTTCTCCTTTTCTACCTCATATTTGTCAGTAAAGTTTTTGCCAAAAACTTTTCGCAAGATACATAGTCAATGTGTGCAATAGGTTCTAATGGGAGTCTCTTGATATCTTATTTATACTTCCCAAGTGCCTTCCTTTAGGGGCTATCTTGTAACTTTTTTAACTATTTTCCTTCTTTTAGGGCTAACCCACATTCTTGTTGTAACCACTTTACCCATAATTAGTAAACTCATAATTTATTTGTTACAACTACTTTACCCATAATTAACTTCTTGTTGCAACTACTTTGACTAGCAAACTTCTTGATGACTTTCTATAGGCTTCTAGAGTAATTGACTTCTTATTGACCTTCTAGGGGTTTCTAGATTATTCTTGAGGGTCCTCCAATCTTTACAAAGCCATATCTCCTCAACCATAAGGAGCCACATGACGTACAACCTATCACTGAAAACGACATGATGCATACTATCCATCTATAATATCCTTACTTGAAAATACATTGAATTTCATGTATTTATTCCTCAATCAACTGTGGGTTCCATGACCATACCTTCGGGGCTACCGGACTTGCTTCAAGGGTTGACATAAATGACAATCAACCCAATATTTCAACATTGTGTACTAATATGGGGGTGTTGGAACATCAAGTCATGATTGTTGATCACACTTCTCTTGGAATTAGTCAATTGGGAGGTCGACCTACAAGAAATAGTCAGTCAGGAAATCGACCAAATCTCTACATTAGTCGACTAAGTAGTCGACAGGCCTGTCAGTCAGACAGTCGACCAACAATAAAAGACATTTGGTTGGTGGATCAATTAGCTGAGCAATAGAATACGAGTTGGATGCATGGATGGTTGGGTTGATCATCCTTGTCGAGACAATTCGATAGCGTGGATTTAATGGATTTAACTCTAACAACCGACGATTATATGTGGAGAAGATCCTCCTGATTTCAAGAAATTTGATTAGATTTTGAAGCTATAAATAGCAGACCTTATGGGTCTCATTATTTTTATTTTTATTTTGTGACTGGCAGAATAGGCAACTCGCAGTTCTCATACTCGCGTGACATAGGGTCGATTCATGTTTTTTACCTCTATAACCTCCAAGTGCGTCCACACATCCTGCAAGCATGGGGCACGGGAATCGCGGTGAGAATTGAACATGAGACCTCCTTTTTACATTTCCTTCCATTTACATGACACTTGCCAATCGGTCTACATCCCTGCGGGTCCCTATGGGTCATTATTAATAAGTGAATGATGATATCATTATTGTGTACAAGATGTCTAATATGCATTGTGATTTTTTTATCACAATGTGTTGTGCTAAAGTGTTGTAACGGTGTCTTTAGACACCACCCTTTCTTATATTCAAAATATTATTTCCTCTTCGATTATCTACAATATTATTTTTATGTATATATAATTCCTATTAAAGGAAAATTCTTAGTTATTTACTTGCTTTGGAGTATCCATGGCCATAAATTTGAAGAAAATGCTCCAAAAGGTTTTTAGAATGAAATTTTGCAATTCTTCTCCATAATGGATAAACAATAAGCAGAACGATTACCAAATTAGATTCAGTAACTTGGGTTATATTTATGCTATAATGTTGCATTGATGCTTGGAAGGGAACAAAGCCCTGAGAAAATAGTAATAAAGTGAGTAAAAATGAACAAGGTTATTTTTTTATTATTTTACCCTAGTTAAGGTGCACCTAACGCCCCAATGCAATAATATATTATGGTTGCACCCTCATTAGGGATTTTTTAATTAAAAAAAGGTGTGCATAATACATATACATGGGCATTGTATGATGCACTAATGTATTAGAAGCAATACATGACTTCATATGACATGGTTGATTAATTGGAGTGCACCATGCATGGTGTGCTCTATGTGTCCTTAAGTGCACCATTAAATAGCAATGTGGTTTTGTGCTGATAAAATATGGTTTGTGGTTCTATATTAAATTTTATATATGCCATGTACTTGTGCGCTAAAATGATGAAGCATCATTTGTGGTGCATCCTTCAAAACATTAAGGGAAATACAAACATTTTATATTTGGTGCTCTACTAACCTTTCAAAGCACCATTTGTTGGCTCCTCGTAGTTATGTCACATTGGTGCCTCACTAATACAATAAGCGCACCAATGTGCCTTTGATTTTAAGGCATATTAAGGTCAATTTTAATAAAACACCTATGCTCACTGTTGACTTGGTAGTTAACTCCTCCTTCGGGACTCGTGACATGGTTTAATAGCCTCCCATGAATCCGTTAACTCTGGAATTTGTATCAGAAACTAACAGGTCAACCTTTTGGTTTAGTGAAAAATGTGGGCCAAGAATTGGTATGATATCGAAAGGTCGTGAGTTCGAGTAATCTTGGTTGGTGTCGAGTACCTCAGTTGGTGTTGAGGGGGATATTGTTGACTTGGTGGAAAACACCTCCTTTGGGACTCGTGACATGGTTTAACATCCTCTCATGGATCCGTTAACTCTAGTGGTTGTGTCATAAACTAACAGGTAGGCCTTTTGGTTTAATGACAAACGTGGGCCAGCACTCACCACCTCTACTACAACTTTTGCAAGAGCATGTGTTTTAAAATGACCTCCACAAAACCCCCACAAACAACCTATTTTTTGGTAGTGTAGATTCAATTTACAATTGTTTACACAATTGGAATTTTTAATTTGTTATTTGATTTACCCCTTCAAGTATGTATTCAAACTCAATAAAGCATAATAGCATTGTTTTTTAGTCTTCCTTTCGTTTTTCCAAAATTGGTTTTCTTATATAGTGATACTAATGTATCTTGGTTAGGATTTCCTTTCAATAAAGTTTTGTATTTTATTCTTATCTGAGTTGGAATACACTAATATTGTACCTAATAATGTAGTACAACTATGAGTCCTTCCATCAATGGGATGAGATCATTATTTGAGAAGAAGCAAAGACTTAATTTGAGTAATTGGACCTTGGAATGATAATCAAATGAGCTTACTTCCTAGTATCTAGTCTCTCGTATGCATTGTTGGTGAGAAAGTGAACTCTCAAGATTCTTCAATGAACAAAGACAAAGAAGTATTGAGAGCCTAAAATGGGTATATTAAGTGAAACAACTAAATAAATGTGAGAGAAGATGAAACAACTAAAAGTTGGAGATGAATAAATCATGAAAAGGGATAAATAATAAATAGGTTTTGTTACCCCCCCATGCCTAGGGGTAAATAGAGGAGATAATGTCTCGAGGCCCGCAATGGAGAAAATGATCTACACGACAATGATGATCAACATGTCCCCAGATGGAAACCCAACAACCCCCCCTATTTTCCTCCCATCACAGATCAACCAAGGCTCATCACATTCAAGCAACCCAGATGATGTGAGATGGTAAGCTATATCCAACATGAGGTATGTTAGTCCTTCTTTCATGCAAATTGTTGTGCTTAATTTTTCAAGCATGCAGATGAATATCTTTAGTCGAAGTTGGATAATGGATCGCTAGTTTGGGAAATTGTGTCAGTTTCCTTGTTTCACCTTGGTGGTCAGCTTCTATGCCCAGGGAAAAGGGGTACTACTGGGGGGCCCTCCCAAGGGTAACATTCCACTCTGGATCATACTTAAAACTTTCTATCCCGAATCATCTCATATTATACTAAACTTATACTATGGTCTATTCTCTCATGAGAAGAGGGATTGAAGGCCCAAAGTTGTTTCACAACCACTATAAAAGAATAAGAAAATGATACTAGAAAAGAAAGTGAACATAGCAAAAAAGGACCACCAAAATCCAGTCCAACTTGAGTTCTACTCTTTCAATGCTCGCCCCAGTCCAAAAAAAGTAATGTTATAGCTTGAAACCCTATATAAAGGGGACTCGCAAATTTTCAAATATAAATGAAAGAATGGACTAGAAAAAGGCAAAAATGGGTTTGGAAAAAGGTGGCACACAAATATGGGGTAGTTCAAGAGAAATTTCACCCTCCACAAAGGTGCTCATAGAGATGGAATAACACCATAAGCCATGAAGTAAGTCTTGAACCATATCACTTTCACACTTACTCTTGGTGGGATTTTACTTTGCCTTGTCACTCTCGGGACCTATCCCTCTACCTGGGTTATTTCATTTATTGTATAGGTGGCACACCTAATAGGGTTTGATGAAGACCCTCCCATACTTAAACTTGGTAAATCACATGGGGTCCTGGGCTTGTGTGATGCTTGAAGGGGATGATGAGGTGAATTATCTTACATGGCTTATATCTTAAGTTGCAACTTACTTTGTATGATTTAAGGAATAACATTTCTCATGAAATTTGGCTAACCATATTTTATACTTTGGCTTGTTTTAGATGCCCTTGACATGGTTCTCAAGGGATGTCTTGGGCTTGTACCCAAGAATTTTTTCTTTATTGCAGGAATTTGGCATGTGTGATGGATAGAAGTGGGTCATCCAATGACTCACCACCCTCTGACAGTGGATCTCACGAACCTTGGACGATGGAAATATGAGCTTGTTTTGATAAGTTCTGGTCATTATTCCACACATATGGGTTGGAAGCCCCACATTGTGGGAAGAGTACCCCAAGGATTTTTTGCATAGAGGATGAAGTTGCATTAGCAGGTGTTTTGAATCACTTGGAGACTCTTGAATCCCTCTCAACCTTGGACGTGGCCTTTGGAGGCCCTTAACATCACCTTCTATCCATTGACGTCATCTTCTTGGCTAGGGTTTCGATGGATGGATGGGTACCCAAGATGATTGACATGGATTTGGATAAGGAAACACCACACTTCACACTATTTCACCCTCCGAGGATGCCACTAGGCCTTTGGAGACCCAATGTTTGCCTTTGGATGCATGACGTCACCCTCTCCTAGTTTGGCATCACCCTTCTAGAGAATGACATCACCCTTTTTAGGGTTTTGAAATGTATTTTGATGTTTTGGCATTATGTTAGAGGAAAATAAAGGGGTCGGCCCCACTTGAAATATGTTGTTGACAAATTTATGTGGAAAAATATATTAGGTTAACCTCATATAATAAGGCTACCCTCACATTTCATTTTATCATCATAACTTCTCACCATTTGTGAGAGTACTTCTAAAATTTTATCCCTCTAAGGGTTACTAGCTCTTCTCAACTCATGTGCTATGCTTGGAATTCCACTTGTGGATAGTTTTTGTTGTTTTTGGATGGAAATTTTTACAATTAGGGTTTTATCTCATGGTTTCTTGGATGAAGTGAATTTTTTGCAATTTATTCTTATGTTATTAACATTTCATGGTAAATTTGCTATTTTATGCTAGACATATTACTTGGTGAAACCATGAGAGAGGAACATAAGTGCTTCTTCCTCTCACAAGGTGATTTTTGTCCAAAATTTGTGAAAAAATCCTTCTTAGGGATAGAACCCTAAGTCCCTAAAGTTCTATAACTTTATGGTTTTATCCCTAGACTTTTGAACCTTGACCTAATTGAAACTATAAGAAGGGAGAAATGATTTCTGGGAACCAAATGTGCTTGCACCCTTGAAATCATTCTCCTCAAGATTTAAATCCTAAGGCCCAAATGTGCTTACACCTTATGGTTTGAATCCTATCTCTTAGTTGTAATTAGATCAATGCTCAATCTTAGTTTCATTTTATATTATAAGACTCCATACCCTAAAAGGCACTAATCTAAGAATTTATTCTCTTGGTGAACTGATTGATAAACACTCTCTCTCAACTCTCTCAAACTCTCTACTAACTTTACTAACACTAACATTGGAAAACTCGCTAATCTTCTTGTTGATGTTATAAAAATCTTGCTACAACCATATGAAAACACTTTAATTTGCTTCATACACTCTTGTAAATGTGTCCTAACTCATTCAGAAATTGCATCTATGTAATGTTCCTAAGACAAATGTTTTTCTCAGAACACTAAATGTTTATTGTTGTTATGTGTGTTCATGTGTTTGCAGGTGTATCAGTAACATGTGCATGGATTTTTCAATGATGATGGACCAATAGATATGAAGCATACAATCATAAACAATACAAGAGATATAAGAACACCAGTAGAGAATCACAATGTCAGATCTGACCTTTATTTAGATAGTAAGTAGCCTCTATATACAAGAGAACTGCGGATCTGGGAGAAATCCCCAATAATAACAAAATGGGCTACTAGCCGATACAATAAGAAGAACAATACAAGATGAATGCCTCCCAAGGTTGTAAGAGAAGAGATCCAAGCCTCCAAAGGCCACCAGCAAGTAGATCTGATTGAAGATAGAAGAACCTGATCAATGCATTGTCCAAGCTCCCCAACTAGATGAGTTACGCCCTGCTCTGGATGCTACCAAACCCTCAAGTTTCGGACTACCCTCTCCTAACCTCCAAATCCTCCAAGATTCGCTCAGAATGTAGATCGGGATGCTAGAAACCTCTAGAATCGATCTCAATCTGATCTAAGCAATGTTGCTTCTCCAAATGTACAAACCCTAAACTGGATTGCCCCTATAATATACCCACATCGTTATTCTCTAAGTTTGGGGTAATTTTTCCTGAGTTTAGAGATGAATTATCACTATGGTGTTTCGTCAAACAGTTTGTGTACCAGCTGTTGTAGGTGTGATTTTCTTATAATCTTAGCAATAAAGAGACCTCTTAACTGTTCAAGTGTAATTTCCCACAAGACAAACAATGAATACACTATTGTAGAGAAAAAATAATAGGAATAGTTGTTGTTGCTTATTTATTATTCAAGAGGATAACATGTGACTACCCCAGCAATTACATAAGCAGTTTTCTAATATTAATCTCAGCTCACAACCTCAGCAAATCAATATAAAGACTTTAATAGCTAGATAGAACCTAGATAGGAGATAATCTCAACATACAAAGGACACTGTGTGGTAGAGGTTCGGCCTCTCTAATGAACACTTGTGATATGAATATTCACCACAGCAATTAAAGGAAGGAACCACCATAGAAGGTGCCCAAAATAGTGTTGATTCTCATCCCATCCAAGGCATAAACTCTCGGTGATTACAGCAATGTTCCACAGCCAAGAAGAAAAGAGATGGCGCTCATATGTGTGGTAAAATGCATCATCCAAACAGCAATGATTTATCTCTGTGTTTATGAAAACAGATGCGCCTAGCTCAAAGGTATGGCACCACCCCGGCCATACATACATATCAGCATAAATAAAGTAATTTTCAGCCTCACATAACTCAACCAATGAAGGATAAAGTCGCCCAAGCAATGGAGAAATACTCAGCAGTTTAATACTCAGTCTTGAAGCAACTCGACTTGTCCCAGATATCACAACCAGTAGTGAAATGATTTGCCCAGTAAAATTGTTGTTATCTCTCCAGGAGTCCTTCTCAGGTTGTATCTTGAAGAAGCCTGGTAACTTAAAGTGTAATTTTTTTGTGTTTATGTGTGGATCAAATGGGATAACTGACCTACTGGATTGGTATCAAGATAGTCAAATGTATATAACCAAATGAGACAATGCTTTCCAGAATTAATGATCAGATAGATAACTTAACTGGTGGATGAATAAAGCTATTCTTATCAACCAGAACACACATGTGATGGGTCAAATAAGATAGTGTATATTACTATTAAATCAATCTTATGAACTGACAAAATGAGATAACAGTCATTAGCAGTTAATACAAACTTGAATCAAAGTACAGAAAGAGAAAGGAAATGGAAATATGACATCAATAATGAAAGGAAACTGTGATTTGTATTATATATTTGAAAGTCTAATACAATAGCATTAAGGTCTCTCTATCCAGACTCGAACCCCCAGTCTATCAAAATAACAGACTTTATAGCCTTTACACAAATTTTCCAGATCCTAAAAGAATGGATCTAGTTTTCCTAAAAATAGTAAATATATCAACAACATTGCAAAAATAATGGATCTAGTCCATTTCTCCAATTTGATTTGTCTTCAAAATATCCAAGTCTTCGACAGCTGCATGAAGGTGTTAATGTATGCTGATAAGGCTGGTGTCTTTCTTCAATAGTTGGATATGTTCATCAACTGTTGTAAGCAATCTTCAACAATAATAGGCTAATCATTAACCTATCTACCTTGTTCAATGCCTCAAAACTCTGAGACAAGAAGCCAAAATGTATGGAGAAATTTGTTTGAAATTACCTTATGCTTTATCACCGAAAATATCCTTTGTTCGAGCTCCAGATCTTCAAAATCCATTTCCTGCAGTTTCGGCGGCTCTTTTGCCCTGAAAAATGCGAGTTAGTCACCGAAAGCCCTGTCTTTCGGCGGCTAAATGTGTGTTGTTATGTTGATTATGCCACCGAAAAGCCTGGGTTTGCCAAAAAAGATAAACAATTCAAAAATGAGTTTTCTTCTTGATTTATTTGGACTGATCCACTTGCAAATTTTGAGTGACCTCTACAAGAACATGCAAATCTGGGTGTGTAACTATTTTGGCCTTCAACTTTTTTATTTTTTTCTTCAAATGCTTAGCTAATCTCCATAGCCTATGATTGTCCTTTATGATCCTCTTCTTCTTCTTCTTTTCCTTTACACTTTCAAGTGCCAATCTTTCCAAGGCTGCACTGGTTTCTGTGAAATTCTTTGATAGAGTCTCGTATCTGGCCTTTATCACCCTCTCTAACACTTCTTGTTGTGCTCTTTTCTCTTTGAGTTTCTTAATCTTCTTTGATTTTTTTTGCTTCTTGTTGTTGCTATATGCTTCACCTTTTTCAAGACTTGTGAACATCTCAGTCTCTGGTGCTTGCTCCATGGAAAATTCTATATTTTCATCAACAGGGACTTCTTATTTTTTTGGTTCTTCGTATGAATCTGAACATGGAAAATTTAGAAAATTTGTCTTCTTTGGTGCAGCCTGCTCTGTCTTCATCGAAATCTAGCTTCTTCTTTTCTTTTTTGGCTTTTGAACTAGATCCTAGTTCTGCTGATGGTTCAGGAGTGATGACTTTCCTCCTTTTCAAATTGCTTTGAGTCAATGATTTCTTACCTGCTTTCTTCTTACCTTTATTAGGTTGATATTGTAACTCAAAACCTTCCCAGAATACAAAGTGTTCCCGTGTCCTTTCTTTCTTCTTTAATTCTTATACAATGATCATCTTTATCAAACCAAAATGAAAAAGGGTATTCTGAATGATGTATGGTTCAGCCCGAACTCTGTTGCACATTTTAGTAAGACGTTTGTGGAAATAGAATGGAAAATTTAAAGGTGTCTTCCCTGTAAAGAGATCCATTATCCTGAAATGATACAGCATGACCCTGTCATACCTTCCCTCTATATTTATGTATAATTGGATGGATTTGAGAAGAGTTTTCCATTTATTTTCCAAGTGGGAACTAGGAATGTCTTTTTTCCATATTATGTCTTGAAACTCTGGTTTCAAGTATGGTCTAAATTCTAATTTTTTTGTGACTGTAGTCTTGAACCAATTATGCCCTATCCTTGGCATGTCTGTAGAAGAGGTTATGGTAGCTTCATCTGCTTGTCTCTCCAAAGAGACAACTGTGGAATTTTTCCCATCAAAAGACTTAGCAAAAACTTTTATGATACCCTAGTGGTATCCCTCCTATAGCCTTTCGACATAAGTGAGACAACCTGCATCTGAAAAATACTAGTGGATTTTTGGGTGAGATTGTAAATAGTGTATGTTGTCTAGCTCCTTTCTGAGAGGTGGACCTCCTCGCCTTTTCCCCATCTGCAATAACCATGAATTAATCTAAAAGACCTGAAACAAATATTTCTTACCAATAGGCAGGAGCTTGCAAGTGAAAGTGAATGACTTATGTGTTATCAAATGGTGAAAAAAGCACCTTTTATAAACTTCCATCATGTGTTGTGTTTAAATTCGAATGATGGATTTTTGTTGGTGTTAACAAGATTCAGGAACGAGTGAAAAGAATGTAATGATGGTTGAACAGTCTTCTGGAATGATAAGGCATCGAAACCCTCACATGATCTACATAACCATTTTGAAATGATTAACACATAAACGGTGGTTGAGAACATGGGATAATGCCAAAAATCCACTTAAGCGGTCATTATGTCTTGATGACATGTGTTTTTCAATCCACATTCAGACTCGCTTGATGTGATGTCTAAAAAACTTGTTCTGCACTTTCGCCAGCTCCTCTGTCTTTTTGAAATGTCGTTTTTCCGCCAGAAGCTTGAACTTTCGGCGGCTCATCTTAAGATTTAAAACAACATTAGCCGCCAAAAATATTTTCTTTGATTTTTTGAAAACAATAAATGTCAAATCAACTTATTTTTGGACTTTACAACTTATTCTCTATGATTGGAGACCATAGACCACAAAAAATCAAAAGTGACACTTATTCATGACTATGTTATCACCAAAAAACCAAATAGAATGACAAGTTTATTTTAGGAGATAACATCTGGCTCCTATTGGGGATGAAATCCTCCTTGTGAGGTTTCAAGAACCTTTATTGACTTAGTAGCCTTCCTATCACCTAAGACTCAAAAATGACTTGACTCAATATTCCATTGGGCATGGAGTTATTTTGACACATAAACTGAAAATAAATATTTACAATAGAGCAAGGCTTGAGAAAGCCTCATGAGAAATAAATTTTTAGAAAATGCCCATTGAATGGGCCACCTGTGACTTCTTCACCTTCCAGATTATGGAGAACAAAAGTGTTGTTCTAATGTACCTGTGCAATAATGAATGGACCTATCCACAATGCATCAAATTTTCCATGTTTACCTTTCTCTTGTCTCGCTGCATCCCACTTTAGAACTAGGTCCCCTATTTTGAAGATGTTTGTCTTCACCTTCTTGTCAAAAGTCTCTTTCATCCTTCTCTGGTGCAATTATGATTTCTCCAATAGTTGTTATGTGACCTGATGCAACTCCACTAAATGAATAATCCTTCTGGTAAGATCATTAGGCTCAGAATCTACCTATTGAAGAAATTTGGCTACTGGTAATGCAAGTTGAATTGGAAAGATAGCCTCAGTGCCATATACCATTTTGAAAGGAGATGTCTCGATCAATTTCTTATTGGTCACTCTGTCATCCCACAAAGTGAATTTCAATTTTGAATCCCAGCCCCTTGTATTTTGCTCAAGCAACTTTTTAATATTTTTTACCAGACTTTTATTTGATGACTCAGCAAGGCCATTGCCTTGTGGATAGTAAGATGTAGAATGCACTAACTGAATCCCCATGTCTTCGCATAAATTCACCAAATCTTTATCATTGAATGCAGCAGCATTGTCTGTGACTAATCTTTTTGGGAAGCCAAATCTAGAAAATATGTGATCATATAGGAAATTTATGATTACAGTGTGATTGGCATTCCTAGTAGGAATAGCTTCGATCCACTTGGTGAAGTAGTCAGTGGTGACTAGGATCCATCTGTGTTGATTGCTAGAAGGTGGATGAATTTCCCCTATGAAATTCAAACCCCATTGTTGGAAAGGGCATGTGACCACAACAAGTTTAAGGGGAAGATATTTCAATTGTTTCTTACCTACAAACCTTTGACACCTATCACATGCCTTGACATAAGCACATACATCAGAAAACAAACAAGGCCAATAATATTTGGCTCTCAAAATTTTGTGAGCAGTGGTTTTCCAATAATGGTGTCCACCACACTCACTGTTATGAAATTTTGTCATAGTCTGGACTGATTCTTCTTTGTTGAGGCATCTCAAAACTAGACTCACTGTTATGAAATTTTGTCATAGTCTGGACTGATTCTTCTTTGCTGAGGCATCTCAAAACTAGACCTAAGGGACATTTCCAAAATAACATTTTGTCATTAATGCATAATTTAATGGCCTTAAGTTTTAAAGCGCTCACCTGTGTTTTTCTCATGTCTGGAGGAGCTGCAAGATTCTGCAAAGAATATATTATGTGACTGTACCATTCACAGTCAGCCAAGTGAGAATATACCTGCAAATCATAATTGAGTTTCTCTTCTGAAATCTGAGACTGCATGCTTTCTACATTTACCCCAACAAAATTTATCCCTAGCATTTTAGAATTTTCCTCTGCAAGAAGTTTGGCAAGCCCTTGGCCTCTGACAAGTTTGACTGGCTTAATCTCAATATCAAATTCAATCATTTTCGGAATCCACTTGCTTCTCTTCCCATCAATGTCAGGTTGAACTAGGACATCTTTCACAGAACTAGAAGGAACATATGTTATTGCCTTGGCCTACACATTAACTATAGTATATAGATCCTGAAAGCTTTAAGTGATTTGATTAGTCCATAGGCATGTTTTTCAATTGGGTCATATTTGATTTCATCATCTCTCAAAATGTTGCTATAAAATGCTACTAGTTGCTCATGCCCATCTTCATTATTCTGTAACAACACTGTTGCAATTGTATCATTAGAGGCAAATGAGAAAATATAAAAATCTTTATCAAAATTTGGGCTAATTAAGACAGGGGATGTCATAATAGCTTTTTTGATAGATTCAAAAGAATGTTTGGCTTCCTCTGTCCACTTTACTTCATAATCCTTTCTCAACATGTATGTGATATATTTAGTAAGCTCTGCAAAATTTGCAATAAACCTCTTGATGAAATTTATGGTTCCAAAGAAAGATTGGATATCTTTATTGGATCTTGGGAGAGACGATTTCTGAATTGCCTCTACTCTTGCTGGATCGATCTTCACTCCATCAACAGACATAATATGCCCAAGCAACTTACCTTCTCTGAGTGCAAAATGAGACTTCTTGGGATTTAAAGAAATGCCATACTTCCTGCATTTCAAGAATGTCTTTCTTAGATGTTGCAAGTGATCTTCATGGCTGTATGAAAAAATTGTGATATCATCAAGGTAAATCAAAACAAATTTGTCTTTTTCCCCCACAAATGCAATGTCCATTTCCCTCTGAAATGTGGCTCCCGCATACATCAATCCAAATGGAAAATTTTTGTACATGAATGTACCCCATGGTGTGGTGAAGGTTGTTTTTTCTCTATCATCTGGATGGACTACAATTTGATTACACCCTGAGAAGCCAACAATAAATGACATGACACTAGCTCCAGAAACTTTTTGCAGAATTTGTTCCATCTTAGGCAATGGGTAATTATCTTTTCTAGAGCATTTGTTTAAATTCATGAACTCTACACAGGGTCTAATCTCACCATTTTTCTTTCTAACACGAAAACGTTGGCAATCCATTTAGAATATCTAAGAGAGATGATGATCTTGGCCTCCAGCATCTTTTTGATTTCTTTCTCCTTAATAGGTAACAACATTGGACTGAATGATCTGAGTTTTTGTCTGAAAGGTTTTGTGTCTTTGTTCAAAGGAATTTTATGTTGTATGATCTATGTATTATATGCCTTCAAATCACTATACTTCCATGAAAATATATTGGAAAAATCCTTTAACAACTCACCATATTCAAATTTCAGTTTATCAGTCAAATAAGAAGCTAGATTAACATACTTGGGGTTTTCTTCATTTGCTACATTAAACTGAAACACATCGGAATCTTCCTCCTTCTTTTCTAGTTTAATGGCAACATCATTATGATCAAAAAGTCTCTCTAAAGGAACCAAACCTTTGGGGATACGGTTGGTAGAGAGTTGTACAATTTCATGGGATCCAATTTTATTTCTGAATTTAGGCTTTTGAGTCTCTTCATCATGCTCATTTTCCTGATCAATCTGTAAATTTGAAAAATCATCCATCACTCCTAGAAATATGCTTAGCTCTGCATCATCTTCAAATAATTTCCAGAATTTAACATTATCAGGTAAAGAAGGCCTATACTTTACCTGAATTTCATAATTCAACTTTGGGGGCAAAGGAGGTATGAAACTACTAGCTGAAACAGCCAATGAATCAGCCAACTAATTCATGACCCTAGGAATATATGAGATCTTGAATACAGTGAACACAGCAATCACATTTAGAACCTCATCTCTATAATCTTTCAGCCTCACATGCTTGGCTTGGAAAGACTTATTTACCTATTGAATGATTAAATCAACATCTCCATATTCTTGCAGCCTTTTAATCTTCATTCTTTTGCAGCATTCAAACCTAACAGCAAAGCCTCGTATTCTGCAATATTATTTGTGACTTGGAAATCAAACTTGAATGACAAATGTGTAGTTTCTTTAGATGGTGAAATAAATACAACCCCTACTCCAACAGTCTCTTTAGTACATGCCCCATCAAAGAACATACTCCAAATATCATCTTCTCCTATCCCTATGGACTGAACTGCAGGATTTTTAAGTAACAATGAATCTAACAGTGAATCATGAAAATGTAATATGCAAGATCCCATACCTATGTCAACTGAGTAAATAGGATGGTTGGTTGGATTTTGTTCATCACTGATAATGTAGGCAAGTTGTGAATCTCTGTATAGTCTCTTGTTTACTCCTCCAAAAACAGGGATAGTAGTGTATGAAAGGTCCATTTGAAGAGTTCCTCATAACCTATTCATCCATGATCTTGATAACAAACATCCAAATTTGGGTGGAATATATGTTACAACTACATCCATGACCATAGTTTTCATAGATGCTTGAGTTAAAGTTACTGCCAAATCTTTGATCAACCCGAGACATTTAACTTTTCTAGAATCAAATGAGAAAAGATCATGGTAAGTTTTAGTAACTTCTAATCCAAGCTCATCCATAACTGCCTTTGGCATTAGATTGTGAGGGGCTCCAGAGTCTAGCAGGAAGTTATGCAATGTTTTGTCATGAATGTTCAAAGAGATATAAAAAGGTGGACAAATTTCATCTATATCCTCTATCATTTGACCTAAGACAATGGTGGGCTTGTCATCATATATATTAAGAATATCAGCAAAGGAAGATATGGATTTGGGATCGAGGGTCTTGAGGATATCTTTCTTAAATGATTCATTTTTCATTAACTCAACCAAAGGGATGGGGATTTTGAATTTCTGTATCTCAGCTTCAAAATTGAAAGAGTAAGAGGTTTTGTCATAAAGTTTTACCTCATTTGAAGGGGTTGTCAAAGCAATATGTTGATCATTAGGAATCTGATCTTTTTGAGTTTGTTGCTTGGCAGGAGCAGCAGTCTTCTTGGGAGGAGTTGGGGCACTCTATTTGGAAGTGTTGGACTTTGATCTTAAGTTGTATTTGTTCTCATCATCAGTTTGAAACACACCATTATCAGCAGAATTTTCATTTATCTGTTCATTCATTAATGCCTCTTCATAATCATGTTGTGTCAGATAGGATTTCCTTGCATCATCTCTAATGCAATGAATATTATCTTCTTCTTCTTCTTGAAAATCATCTTCATCTTCATCCATCATAGGATTCTGGAGAGGGGCTTTTACCTTTTGATCTTCTGTGGGATTTCTCTCTTTCTTCAAGATCTGAAACTGCTGATTATTTCTCCTGAAAGTGTTAGGATTCTGATTTGGATTTTTGTGAGGGTATTCATATGAACCTTTTCCCTTGGCAGGATGCTTATTTTCAATCTTTAGCTTAGACATTTCTGAGGTTAATGACTCTAGCATCTTATCCAATTTGTCTATCTTAGGATTTGGAATTGATGAGGAAGAGACTTCTTCCTTCTGCTTTTTCTATCAACATTTAACTTTAACTTATGAGCAACTAAGATATTTGACTCAACTTCAAGGGTAGCATCTTCCATCAAGGAAAGTGTAGCATACCTTCTCTCTCTTAGTAACAAGCAGAATTCAGATTCAAATGAGTTGGCATAAGTGATTTGGGCAGAAGTCTCTATAGGTTTGATTTCTGTAGGTATTTTACTATACATTATGTTGAATCTCTTGGTGAAATCAGATACAGATTCACCATTTTATTTCTTAAGGTTTCCAAACTCTATGATATAGTACAAGAAGTCTCTCCTATCTCCCCATTGTTTTAAAAATATATCATCCAACTCTTCTATTCCGGCTATAGAACCAGCAGGAAGTTCCTTGAACCACTTCCTAGCATGACCATCCAAGCTCTGGACAAAGACTCTGGGCTAGACATCATCATATTATATGTTTAAGTTCTCAGCATAGCTATAGAAGGCTTCTATATGTTCCTCTGCAGTTACATCTCCCTCTCCTGTGAATTTTAGCATATATTTTTGGTAATCACCAGTAAGCATGGCTGGAGGTGGATTTTATAAAACAAGAGGTGCATATCTAGCAGCTAGAATTCGTTGCATTTTGGTCAATGGAGCAGGTGCATCCATAATGACTATTGGTGAGAGAGGTGATAGACTTTTATCAGATTCTTCAACATTGGGGGCAATTTAATTGAAAAGGGGGGGAACTTTCTGATGGGAAAGAAGTTTGATATGAGGCTATATAGAAATTTGCAATTTGTTCAGCCAAGTTTTCTTCACCTTAAGCAGATAGTTCTTGAAGAATGTGCTCTACAACGAGAAGGTTAGTGTGAATATTTATATGGTCTTCTTCCTGTTGTGAGTGAAAGGACTCAAGAGATGAGGAGTTGTGATTTCTTTCTAAGGTCTTAGATGTTTCTTCAACCAAATTTGAGCCTATCACTTCTTCTGCAACGACATTTTCCTCTTGATAAGAAACAATTGGTTCTTCTATAGATGTTACAGTTGATCTTTCACTGACAATCTTAAAGGAAGAAAATTTAGTGTTTTCTGCTATCGATTTCTTAGAATGAGAAAAAGGATTACTTTTAGTACCTGATTTTGAAGTCTGGCCTTGAAATGATATTCCTCTTCTGAGAATCAGTTTTGGATTGGGTACTGGTGTGACAGGTGATTCTTGTGGATTTGCCCTGGTACTGATTCTCTTTGGAGCCAGGATGAACTTGTGGAGTCGCCAGATAGATTATTACAACCAATGTAATGTCTAATCCTTGTCTATCATCAAGGATCATCTCTATGTCGTCTCCAAGGAAAGTTGAGCTTCAATCTCCTCTCCCCAACAACGGCGCCAATTTGTTATCTCTCCAGGAGTCCTTCTCAGGTTGTATCTTGAAGAAGCCTGGTAACTTAAAGTGTAATTGTTTTTTTGTTTATGTGTGGATCAAATGGGATAACTGACCTACTAGATTGGTATCAAGACAGTGAAATGTATATAACCAAATGAGACAATACTTTCAATAATTAATGATGAGATAGATAACTTTACTGGTGGATGAAGAAAGCTATGTTTATTAACCAGAACACACATGTGATGGGTCAAATAAGATAGTGTAGATTACTATTAAATCAATCTTATGAACTGAAAAAATGAGATAACAGTGATTAGCAGTTAAGACAAAATTGAATCAAAGTACAGAAAGAGAAAGGCAATGGCAATCTGACATCAATAATGAAAGGAAACTGTGATTTGTATTATATATCTGAAAGTCTAGTACAATAGCATCAAGGTCTATCTATCCACACTCGAACCCCCAGTCTACCAAATAACAGGCTTTATAGCCTTTACACAAAGTTTCCAGATCCTGAAAGAATGGATCTGGTTTTCCTAAAAATAGTAAATATATCAACAACATTGCAAAAATAATGGATCTAGTCCATTTCTCCAAGTTGATTTATCTTCAAAATATCCAAGTCTTCAACAGTTGCATGAAGGTCCTGATGTATGTTGATAAAGCTGGTGTCTTTCTTCAACAGTTGGATATGTTCATCAATAGTTGTAAGCAATCTTCAAAAATAATAGGCTAGTCATTAACCTTTCTACCTTGTTCAATGCCTCAAAAATCTGAAACAAGAAGCCAAAATGTATGGAGAAATTTGTTTGAAATTCCCTTATGCTTTATCACCGAAAATCTCCTTTGTTCGAGCTCCAGATCTTCAAAATCTGTTTCCTGCAGTTTTAGCGGCTCTTTTGCCTTGAAAAATGCGAGTTAGCCGCCAAAAGCCCTGATTTTCGACGGCTAACTGTGTGTTATTATGTTGATTATGCCGCTGAAAAGCCCAGGTTTGCCAAAAAAGATAAACAATTCAAAAATGATTTTTCTTCTTGATTTATTTGGACTGATCCACTTGCAAATTTTGAGCAACCTCTACAAGAACATGCAAATCTAGGTGTGTAGCTATTTTGGCCTTCAACTTTTTGATTTTTTCCTTCAAATGCTTAGCTAATCTCCATAGCATGTGATTGTCCTTTATGATCCTCTTATTCTTCTTCTTTTCCTTTACACTTTCAAGTGCCAATATTTCGAAGGTTGCACTGGTTTCTGCGAAATTCTTTGATAGAGTCTCATATCTGGCCTTTATCACCCTCTCTAGCACTTCCTACTATGCTATTTTCTATTTGAGTTTCTTAATATTCTTTGATTTGTTCTACTTCTTTTTGCCGCTAGATGTTTCACCTTTTTCAAGACTTGTGAACATCTCAGTCTCTGGTGCTTGCTCCATGGAAAATTCTATATTTTCATCAACAGGGACTTCTTCTTTTTCTGGTTCTTCATCTAAATCTGAATATGGAAAATTTAGAAAATTTGTCTTCTTTGGTGCAGCCTGGTCTGTATCTTCATCGAAATCCAGGTTCTTCTTTGCTTTTTTGGCTTTTGAACTGGATCCTAGTTATGTTGATGGTTCAGGAGTGATGACTCTCCTCCTTTTCAAAATGCTTTGAGGAGTCAATGATTTCTTACCTGCTTTCTTCTTACCTTTATTAGGTTGAGATTGTAACTCAAAACCTTCCCAGAATACAAAGTGTTCCCATGTCCTTTATTTCTTCTTTAATTCTTCAACAATGATCATCTTTATCAAACCAAAATGAAAAAGGGTATTATGAATGTTGTCTGGTTCAGCCTGAACTCTATTGCACATCTTAATAAGACTTTTGTGGAAATAGAATGGCAAATTTAAAGGTGTCTTCCCTGTAAAGTGATCCATTAGCCTGAAATGATACAACATGACCCTGTCATACCTTCCCTCTGTAGTTATGTATAATTGGATGGCTTTGAGAAGAGTTTTCCATTTCTTTTCTAAGTGGGAACTAGGAATGTCCTTTTTCCAGATTATGTCTTGAAACTATGGTTTCGAGTATGGTCTAAATTCCATGTTTTTTGTGGCTGTAGTCTTGAACCAATTATGCCCTGTCCTTGGCATGCCTCTAGCAGAGGATATGGCGGCTTCATTTGCTTCTATCTCCAAAGAGCCAACTATGGCCTTTTTCCCATCAAAAGACTTAGCAAAAACTTTTGTGATACCATGGTTGTATCCCTCCTGTAGCCTTTCGACATAAGTGAGACAACCTGTATCTGAACAATACTGGTGGATTTTTGGGTGAGATTGTAAATATTGTATGATGTCTAGCTCCTTTCTGAGAGGTGGACCTCCTCGCCTTTTCCCCATCTGCAATAACCACGAATAAATCTGAAAGACCTGAAATAAATATTTCTTACCAATAGGCAGGAGCTTGCAAGCGAAAGTGAATGACTTTTGTGTTATCAAATGGTGAAAAGAGCGCCTTTTATGAACTTCCATCATGTGTTGTGTTTAAATTCGAATGATAGCTCTTTGTTGGTGTTAACAAGATTCAGGAACGAGTGAAAAAAATATAATGATGGTTGAACAATCTTCTAGAATGATAAGGCATCGAAACCCTCACACGATCTCCATAACCATTTTGAAATGATTAACACATAAACGGTGGTTGAGAACGTGGAATAATGCCAAAAATCCACTTAAGCAGTCATTATCTCTTGATGACATGTGTCCTTCAATCCACATTCAGGCTCGCTTGATGTGCTATCTAAAAAACTTGTTCTGCACTTTCCCTGATTCCTCTATCTTTTTGAAATGTTGTTTTGCCACCAGAAGCTTGAACTTTCGACGGCTCATCTTAAGCTTTAAAACAACATTAGCCGCCGAAAAGATTTTATTTGAGTTTTTGAAAACAATAAATGTCAAATCGACTTATTTTTGGACTTTACAACTTATTCTCTATGCTTGGAGACCATAGACCACAAAAAATCAAAAATGACACTTATTCATGACTATGCTATCACCTAAAAATCAAATAGAATGACAAGTTTATTTTAGGAGACAACAGTTGCAATGCACCCTTGCAGAAGGATGGTTTCCAACAAGAATAAATTCGTCTTATACTATGTCTACAGCTACAACATGCGCCCAGCCTCTCAGAAATGTGCCCCAACTGAAGGAAACTCGACCTCTAAAGGAAGAATGACCTCTTCACTTCCAACTCAGATTTTCTGGATGGGAAACACGCTTTGAATTAAGCACAGTGAGAAACATGTGATGGTCTCTCCCTGAACTGACTAGGGTGTGTAGTTTCAACACCGAAACCAGAAACAATAAGGGTTTCTCCAAAACCCTAGAATCTTTTCTCAAGAGCTCTCAGAAATCTTTTTTCTCAAATGACAATGACAAGAATGAGAGGAAATTCTTCTTTTTTCCCTTTTATGTTCACTTGAGCCTTTTTCCCGCTCCTTTATTATTTAAATGACATAAAAGCCACTTTAGTGGGTTTCTCACTTTATAATTTAAAAGTGACTTTTTAATTAGCCTAGGACCCTTTTCCCCTCTTTCCCACTTTTACTTTATAAAGTTCTCCTAGACGAAATATGTCCCCTAGTTCACTTTTCCACCTTAGCCCATGGGAACTTAATTAGGCTAGAGGAATTCTCCCCTTGTGACTCTTAAGCGGATGGGGAAATCACAATCCTCCCTACCCAAGATTGCTTGTCCACAAGCAATTTCAACACGGGATGTTGAAGCACACTTTCACCCTCCCATGTAGCATCTTCGATAGGCAAATCTTTCCATTTGACAAAGTACTCTTTGATAGTCCTGTTTCTCAGCCTTCATTCCCTGCCCTCCGAAATTTCTTTTGGAACCAGAACCAACTGTCCCTCTTCATATAATGGTGGTAGTTCGGTACAAGTGACAACATGTTGTCCCAATGCCTTCTTAAGGCATGAAACATGGAAAACGTTATGTATCCTGCACCCCTCCAGATATCCCCAAAGATCTGGTCAACAAATGTAGGGGCGTCGTATCCATATAGATCCCTGAAGGGTGACATCCTGATTGACATATGATAGGATGTATTGTAACAGTGCTCCCCGATATGCAACCATTTAATCCAAGCCTTTTGTTGTCCTGATATGTAATTTCTCAGATACCCTTCAAGCCATTTATTTACGATCTATGTTTGCGCATCAGTCTAGGGATGGTAGCTCATGTTGGGTGTAAGTTCGGTCCCGACCAATCTGAAAATTTCTTGCTAGAAGCCTCCCATGAACCGACTGTCCCTATCGCTCACGATGGTTTTGGGCAACCCATGCAACTTAAAAACCTCCTTGAAGAATAATTTTTCCACCTGTGTTGTTGAATATTTAGAAGGGATCGCGAAGAAATGGGAAAACTTTGTGAGCCTATCCACCACCACATAAATACAATCCTTCCCATATGCTTGGGGTATCCCTGTAATGAAGTCCATCGACACACTTTCCCATTTTTGTTCTGGGATGGGTAAAGGCTGAAGTAACCCGGCCGGATGGGTGTGCTCTGCTTTGTTTTGCTGACAGTTAGTACATTCTTTCACGAATCTCAGAACATCGTTCATGAGACCCTTCCATGCAAACCTTTCTATGATCTTCCGGTAAGTTTTTATGTAACCCAGATGTCCTGATAATGGTGAATTGTGGGTTGCATGCATAACCTTCTCTTTTAGCTTAGATTCTGGAACCAAATAGATTTTTTCCTTGTAATAGATGATGTCATCGATCACTCTATAGCGATCATCCTGGATTTTCCCATCTAATATCTCACAAGGGAATTTACTTTTTGAATATTCTACCAAGAGGAGAGCTTTCTAATTTGTTGTTACATCCATGAGGGAAAATGTGGGTGGCATCCTGGAGAGGGAATCCGCCACTATGTTATTTTTCCCTTTCACATACTCAATTGAAAAATCATAGGCCTGGATCTTGATGATCCACCTCTGCTATCACTCGCTCAATTCCTTATGATCCATGAGGAACTTCAAACTGTTATGATCTGTCTTTATTTTGAACCTATTCCCCACCAGGTATTGTTTGAATTTGGCCAAGGCATGCATGATGGCTAACATCTCCTTGTCGTATACTAAATAGTGTCGCTCATACTCCCTAAGTTTTGCGGCTCTCGAAAGAAATGGGGTTGCTATTATGCATTAACATTGCCCCTATTTTGGTCCCTGAAGCATCACACTCAAGCACAAATGGTTGAGTGAAGTCTGGTAAATCTAGCACAGGATACGAACTCATTACCTGCTTCATGTTTTTGAACATCGCCTACACCTCATCTATCGAACTGAAAGATCCCTTCTTAGTGAGATTTGTAAGAGGTGTCATCAGCTGTGAGAACCCCTTGAAATTTTTCCTGGAATAAGTGCAGAGGCCTAGGAAGCTTCTTATTTTGGTTACATTTATGGGGGTTGGCCACTCTAAGATTGCCCTGATTTTCTCTTGGTGAGCTTGGACCCCATTTTCCCCAATTATATGCCCCAAATAAAGTATCTCAGTCGTACCAAATTCACACTTGGACCCTTTGGCGTATATCTATTAATCCTCCAAGATTCCCAACATCTCTTCCAAATGCCCAAGATGTTCCTCCCAAGTCTTTCTATCGATGAGGATATCATCGAAGAAGACTAGTAAAAATTTCTGCAACTTCTTATCGAACACGTGGTTCATGCAAGACTGGAATGTAGTGGGAGAGTTGGTTATCCCAAATGTCATAACCAAGAACTCATAATGTTCATAATGACATCGGAAAGCAGTCTTTGTAATTTCTTGTTCCCAAAGTTTAATATGGTGGTATCTTGAATGAAGGTCGACCTTCGAAAAATATTTTGCTCCCCTCAACTCATCCATCATTTGATCAATCCTTGGAATTGGATACTTGTTCTTTATGGTCTTCTTTTTAAGGGCTCGGTAATCAATACACATTCTTAGAGTACCATCCTTCTTCTTGACCAACACTACCGAAGAAGCAAAGGGACTAGAACTAGGTCGGATGTGACCCATCTTCAGCAACTCCTTGATTGTTTTCTCTATCTCGTCTTTGTACACCTTGGGATGGCGGTAACAGTTGGTTATGACTTCTTGAACCCCCTCTTATAATTCTATAATATGATCAAACCCTCTATCCGGGGATACTTCTGGAGGAATGTCACCAAAAACCTTCTGGCGTTTACGAAGTAATACCTGAATGTCGTCTGGATGTTGTCGATGATGATCTGGCAGCTCACTATCAAAGATGTAACACTCCACTGCCCAATCTATGTCTCCATGCCACATCATTTCCTCCATGTTTTGGGATGATACAATCTTGGGCGGATACTGGTGCATTTCCCGTAAAACTACCTTTTCCATCTGGTCCTGTGAATTCCATTTCCATGGCACTCTGATCCGTCGTATATTTTCCAAGGGAGTATAGCCACTGAACTCTAAGTACCACATTGGTATCTGGACATCCACCACAAAGAAGTCATCTTTCAACCTATAATTCCCCATGGTTATTTTCAACTTGGGAATCCACTTGATACATTCCATCTGATGGCCATCGGGTATGATCACTGTGAACCACTCAAATTCCTCTGTCGGGATCCCTCGCCTTTCCACCATGGTTGCATATATAAAATTGTGGGACGCCCCACTATCAATCAACATTGTAACCTTGTAACCATGTAGGACTCCTCTTACTCTGAATGTGTGGTACCTTAGAAGTCCTGACATGGATGCCATAATAGGGCCTTTAGCCCCAGCATGTGATGTCTCCTCACCTGATGCCTGGTGTCCTTGTTCTTGTTCCGGCCCCTCCTCCTTTGTATAACTATCACTGTCGGAATACACCGCGATGTAGTGGGCCTTGCCCATTGTGTCCTTCCCCGCACACCTGTATCCTAGAACCCAAGGATCCTAACAACTGAAACATAGCTTCTTCTTCCTCAGCTCCCTTCTAGTCTCCTCATCCAATCTCGATTTCCTTCCCAATCCTTCTGAAATGGTTTGACTTCCTTGTTCTTCTGGGGGAAGGTGGGTTTAAGAGGGAACCTGCTCTTAGGAACAGTATCCTGCATGTCCCTAGCTCTGTTGACTGCATCCTACAGGGTGGTTGGCTTATAAGCCTTGACCCAGCCACACAAGGGTTCAGATAACCCCTCAAAGAACAACATCACCAGTCATGCCTCAGATATGTCTGCCACCGTCACTGCTAATCTCTGGAACTCGGAGATAAATGCCTCAGGGCTACCTATCTGTTTGAGTTGAGCTAGCTCTTGAAAATGAATCTCAAGGTCTTTCCAGTCAAACTTCTCGATGATCCTCTGTGTGAAGTTGAGGTATGATGTGATGCCTGCATGACCCAACGTCGCCAAACCATGGTACCACCACTCATGGGCCTCGCCATCCAGGTGTAGGGTAGCCAATTTTATGGCCTCTGTCTCTGTCATCTACTGTCGCTGGAAATATGTGTCCAGCTTCTATACCCAAGTCCTTGCCGAACATTTTGAGGACCCGTCGAAATTGGGAATGGTCACTTTCCCCAGTGTCTTCTGAAGCTCATGGTTGGGTGTCCTTTTTTCCCCTCTTGGTCAATTCCTCTGCTTAAGATGGAAAAATTCAATGAAGGACATAGCTGCCTGAAACTCATTTCCCAACCTCTTGTACTCCTCCAAATAGGCCAAGTAAGAGTCATCATGTTCTGTTGGCCCCTCGGGTGCAACCTCGCCACTCAAGAAATGTGGCATGGTGGGTCTGGGTGTCTTGGTGTATAAGTGAGGGTACCTCTGCATAGTAGTGTGAGAATGAGTCCCTTCCCCATTGTTAGAGCCCCTTTCACCATTCTAATTTGTTTTAGGTTGGCCTTCAATGGTGTTAAGTGCTAGTTGCCCCAATAGGTCCATCATCATATTTTGGCCCTTGGCCAAATCGTTCATCATCTAGAAGAGGCTGCCAATTTGTGGGTCTTCTTCTTCCCCCATGTGCTCCTTCCCTTTACCTGCATCGGAATGTGCTACTCCTTCACCCAACACCCCTTCTTCTCTATGTCCTTGAGGAGATTCTTGAGATCTGTAGCTATGCCTCATGTATGTGACGATTCTTTCGCCTCCCCCTCTCATAAGAATTACTCAAAGCTGCCCTTAAACCCCACAATTGTCGAGGAACATGCTCTGATACCACTGTAATATACTCACCTCGTTATTCTCTAAGTTTGGGGTAATTTTTCTTAAGTTTATAGATGAATTATCATTGTGGTGTTTCATCAAACAGTTTGTGTACCAGCTGTTGTAGGTGCAATTTTCTTATAATCTTAGCAATAAAGAGACCTCTTAATTGTTCAAGTATAATTTCCCACAAGACAAACACTGAATACACTATTGTAGAACAAAAATAATAGGAATAGTTGTTGTTGCTTATTTATTATTCAAGAGGATAACATATGACTGCCCCAGCAATTACATAAGCAGTTTTCTAATATTAATCTCAGCTCATAACCTCAGCAAATAAATATAAATCCTTTAATAGCTAGATAGAACCTGGATAGGAGATGTTCTCAGCATACAAAGGAAACCTTGTGGTAGAGGTTTGGCCTCTCTAATGAACACTCCTGATATGAACATTCACCGCAGAAATTAAAGGAAGGAACCACCATAGAAGGTGCCCAGAATAGTGTTGATGCTCATCCCAGCCAAGGCATAAAGTCCCGGTGATTACAGCAATGTTCCACAACCAAGAATTAAAGAGATGACGCTCAGATCTGTGGTAAAATGCAACTTCCAAACAGCAATGATTTATCTATGTGTTTATGACAAGAGATGCGCCCAGCTCAAAGGTATGGCACCACCCCGGCCATACATACATATCAACATAAATACAGTAATTTCCAGCCTCACATAACTCATTCAATGAAGGATAAAGTTGCCCAAGCAATGGAGAAATACCCAGCAGTTTAATACTCAGCCTTGAAGCAACTCGACTTGTCCCAGATATCACAACTAGCAGTGAAATGATTCGCCCAGTAAAGCGGCAATGCGCCCTTGCAGAAGGATGGATGCCAACAAGAAGAAATTTGTCTATTACTCTATCTTCAGCTACAACATGCGCCCAGCGTCTCACAAATGCACCTCAAATGAAGGAAACGCGGCCTCTAAAGGAAGAACGACCTCCTCACTTCCAACTCAGATTTTCCGGATGGGAAACACGCTTTGAATTAAGCACAATGAGAAACCTGTGATTATCTCTCCGAACTGACTAGGGTGTGTAGTTTCAACACCAGAACCAGAAGTAATAAGGGTTTCTCCAAAACCCTAGACTCTTTTCTCAAGAGCTCTCAGAAATATTTTTTCTCAAATAACAATGACAAGAATGAGAGGAAATTCCTCATTTTTCCCTTTTATGTTCACTTAGCCTTTTTCCCACTCCTTTATTATTTAAATGACATAAAATCCACTTTAGTGGGTGTTATCCCCCACTTTTAGGGATAACTAAGGATATTATGTCTCGAGGCCCACGGGTCCTAGACATGGAGTACCAAGAGCCATATCAACTTGAGAATGGCCCTGGAGGGCCCATCTTTTCTTCCTTTCAACGCCTCCACTTTGTTAGCAGCAGTAGCATCCATCACCTCGGCTTGGTCCTGTATCAGAGATGGTTCTTGCTCCATGAGGTCATGAGTCTGGGTATCATGGTATGTGTCACTCTCATCCTCAAAACCTTTGAATATGTGCATCTAGTTCTTTTTATTTCTAACGGGTGTTTGGATCTTATACTTATCCACTTGACCATGTCTGGGGGAAATGACAGAATGCCCTAGTAAGCCTGTGCCCATAGGTTTTGAGTTTCCACTGGGGGGATTCATGAAAATTTATCATCCTCTCTCGTCATACTTACCACTTTCCATATTACTTCCTGCTCATCCATCCCATTACATTGGTCTGAGCATTGGGTTGGCCAATCATTTAAGGGTTGTGCCTTGCCTTGTGGGAAGAAGGGGCTAATGGACCAGAAGGTAAAAGCAAGCTGGCAAAAGATAAAATCCTAAAATAAAACCTCGAGATGCTTCACCCAAGGATCCCCGAGAAAGTAGTAAAAGGCTTCTCAACAAGAAACAAGAGGGACCCATAAAAATAATAAAACAAGACCTAGTCAAAGGATAGGGGGTCTCATCACGAGCCAGCCTATTACATCCATAGGAACCTATCGGTATGACACTACTAGCAGTTGGTTACCATGCCGGGGTAGTGGCTCTTGGTTGCATGGCCAAGAGAAAGGGGGTCTCATCACGAGCCAATCTTCTCATTTCCATGAAAGTACTTGTGGGTAACATTGCCACCACTGGCCACCACACCAGGGCAATGTCCCCTGATTAGCCTCTTGAAGAAAAAGCAATAAATAATAAATAATAAAAGGCATGAATGGGCTTGGAAACATTTGCATCTAGGACAGGTGCAGCTCGCCTTCTACAAAGGAACCCACAGGTAAGCCTTGTATTTCCCTGCTTTCATTGCACCCTTGTCAGGACATCCCTTATCCACCTCACCCATTTACATGACTTGGATTTGATCTCTTCCAAAAACACCCCTTTTCCAGGGGACACTAGCCCAATAGGACGCCCTGTCACTTCCTCAAAACTTTCCTTCTAGATTTGTATAATGTCTTTGAGCACTTGACTGAGTGAAAGGGGTTTTATGCACATGTTTAATAAAATTGATTATTGAATGTGATTGACATTGTTATGATCCATGTGACTTATGAGCCCATGGAGGGTGTATCTGTTGATGTGCAGGATCATACCCAGCGAACAAGTACCATATTGGACAGGTATACATGGGGAGATGATTAGTTCGGACCTCCATGGGGCTATAATCCCATCAGATGGATATTGATACCCCAACTGGGGGCAGAAACAAATCAGAGGCTTTGCATCAGATAAAAGCAGGACGTTCCACCAGAGGCAGCCCGACAGAGCCTTACCCAAGGGGGTTTTTCCCTCTCCATTGGGACGTTGGCCTTGGAAGGCCCAGGGCGTCACCCAGAAGGCCCATGAAGTCACCTATGACCTCCTATGACGTCATCCAACGATATGGGAGCTTGGGAAGCAGTTGTGGCATGATTGGCATGTGTGGAAGCTCCAGAAGCCCAAGGAGGGCTAACGTTTTGATCTAGGAGGCCACATTTTCCCTAGAAAGGGATAATGTCACCCTAAAGGAGCATGACGTCCTCATTATTTTCTTGATTAGGGTTTCATTGTGACATTTTAATGTAAAACAGTATTATTGTGTATTTTGGCCTTGTCGGCCTTTTGATGACCTAAAATTTAATTAAGGTCATTGGTATGGTATATCTTGAGGGTTTTAACTCTCATATTTTCATAATCTTTCACTCACCACTTGGTGAGGTCTTAAATTTGCGCCCTTCTTAGGGTTATTGGCTGACATTTTGAGGCGCACTTGTTGAAGGAAGACTTTTCTTGGCATTTTTGGCATTTCTCTTGGTGGAAAGTATTACAACTAGGGTTTTTCTACATGATTTCTTGTTTTATGTAAGTGAATTTCTGCAACACTTCTTGATTGAATGGTTATGGTTTATTTTACTTGCATTTGTTTTTGTTTTTTACCATGGGAACAGCAACCTCCCAAGAGTATATCCAACAGCCCGCAAGCCAGATATACCAGTAACTTGTGACTCAGCAGGTATTTTACTTGCATTTGTTATTATAATTTGTTGAATCAAACCATAGGTGACAAGCACTAGTTAATGTCCTTGTCTCATGTCCCTACTAAGATTTTGAGCCATTTGATTTGTTGAAGTAAGATAGAGCCTTGATAGCAACACTCTATTTTTTTTCATCTAGACTAGTCGTTTTTATCATTGTTGTTAAGCTAAGAAGGAGAAAAATGCACCAAGGCCTAGGGTTTCTACACCTTGGTGAACCGTTTTTCCCTAGGGTTTGTCTAGTGAAGCCTTGCTTTAGCAACACATCACTTACAAACGCTCTTGTCTTAGAATTTATCAATCATTATTCAAGCTAGCCATTTTTATTATTGCCATTGAGCTAAAGAAGGAGGAGAGAGCACTAAGGCCTAGGGTTTCTACACCTTAGTGAGCCTCTCTCCCCTAGGGTTTCATTGTTGAGGCCTTGCTTTAACAACACCTCAACATTTAACCCTCTTGTCTTTGGTCTTTCATTATCATTTTAGTCCTTCAACCTTTGCAGCCTCTTTTGACTCCATATGCCCTAGTAACGCATTGATCCAAGACCTTATTTCTTGAGTGGCTTGATAACAACTTCAAACAAACAAACAATTTGTGCAATCACTAACCTTTATAACCCTAGCCTAGACTAATCCTACTAACCATATTGTTGTCGTCACCTTCTTATGCTATAAAACACCTTTGTGCAACATTCATTTTACTTCTAAAGCAATTGAATGATTGGTTAAGGCATTGTTTATAAAGTGTTGATATTGTTACATTGAATGCCAAAGTTTCTTTAGTATTTATTGAGAAGTGATATTGTAATCATTTATATTGTACAAACATTGATTTACTTCGTCAATATTATTGTTCAATTGCTTATTATCAGAAAAGTCATTTATTATATGAAGTACTAACTAGCAAGTGAACTTGCACATGTATAGTTTCTTTGTTGCATTGTTTCGAGCAGGTACATGTTGTCCCATTGCCTTCTTAAGGCATGAAACATGGAAAACGTTATGTATCATGCACCCCTCTGGAAGTTCTAGCTCATAGGCCACTTCCCCAATCTTCCGTTGAATTTGGTAAGGTCCATAAAATCGAGGTTTCAACTTCTTCGCCCCTCTCATTTTCAGTGACGACTGTTGATAAGGTTGTAGGTGAAGGTACACCAAATCCCCCACCTAAAAGTTGCACTCCACCCTATGACAATTCGCATAAATCTTCTGTTGATTATGGGCCATCTGCAAATTATCTTTGAGAGTCTTAAGGGTGTCTTGACTCTCTTGGATCGAGTCTTTGGCTTTTGGGGCCTGGATCTCCCCAAAGATCTGGTCAACAAATGTAGGGGCGTCGTATCCATATAGATCCCTGAAGGGTGACATCCCGATTGACATATGATAGGACGTATTGTAACAGTGCTCCCCGAGATACAACCATTTAATCCAAGCCTTTTGTTGTCCTGATACGTAATTTCTCAGATACCCTTCAATCCATTTATTTACGATCTTCGTTTTCCCATTAGTCTAGGGATGGTAGCTCGTGTTGGGTGTAAGTTTGGTCCCGACCAGACTGAAAAGTTCTTTCCAGAATCCTCCCATGAATCGACTATCCCTATCGCTCACGATGGTTTTTGGCAACCCATGCAACTTAAAAACCTCCTTGAAGAATAATTTTTCCACCTGTGTTGTTGAATATTTAGAAGGGATGGCAAAGAAATGGGAAAACTTTGTGAGCCTGTCCACCACCACATAAATACAATCCTTCCCATGTGCTTGGGGTAGCCCTGTAATGAATTCCATCGACACACTTTCTCATTTCAGTTCTGGGATGGGTAAAGGCTGAAGTAACCCAGTCAGATGGGTGTGCTCTGCTTTGTTTTGCTGACAATTAGTACATTCTTTCACGAATCTGAGAACATTGTTCTTGAGACCCTTCCATGCAAACCTTTCTTTGATCTTCCAGTAAGTTTTTATGTGGCCCAGATGTCTTGATAATGGTGAACTGTGAGTTGCGTGCATAACCTTCTCTTTTAGCTTAGATTATGGAACCAAATAGAGTATATCCTTGTAATAGATGATGTCATTGATCACTCTATAGAAATCATCTTGGATTTGCCCATCTAATATCTCACAAGCAAATTTAATTTTTGAATATTCTACCAAGATGAGAGCTTTCCAATTTGATGTTACATCCATGAGGGAAAATGTGGGTGGCATCCTGGAGAGGACATCTGCCACTATGTAATTTTTCCCTTTCACATACTCAATTGAAAAATCATAGGGTTGGATCTTGTTGATCCACTTATGTTGTCGCTCGCTCAATTCCTTTTGATCCATGAGGAACTTCAAACTATTATGATCTATCTTTATTTTGAACATGTTCCCCACCAGGTATTGTTTGAATTTGGCCAAGGCATGCATGATGGCCAACATCTCCTTGTCGTATACTGAATAGTGTCGCTAATACTCCCTAAGTTTGTGGCTCTCAAAAGCAATGGGGTGGTTATTCTGCATTAACATTGCCCCTATTCCGGACCCTAAAGCATCACACTCAAGCACAAATGGCTGAGTGAAGTCTAGTAAAGCTAGCACAGGACATGAACTCATTACCTGCTTCATGTTTTCAAACGTCGCCTACGCCTCATCTATCCAACTGAAAGCTCCCTTCTTAGTGAGATTTGTAAGAGGTGTCGTCCACTGTGAGAACCCCTTGAAAAAATTCATGTAATAAGTGGAGAGGCCTAGGAAGCTTCTCAGTTCGGTCACATTTCTGGGGGTTGCCCACTCTAAGATTTCCTTGATTTTCTCTTGGTGAACTTCGACCCCATTTTCCCCAATTATATGCCCCAAATAAAGCATCTCAGTCATACCACATTCACACTTGGACCCTTTGGCCTATAGTTGTTGATCCTCCAAGATTCCCACCACCTCATCCAAATGCTCAAGATGTTCCTCCCAAGTCTTGCTATAGATGAGGATATCATCAATGGGTGGAAATTCCTCGATAGGAGTGATGTGCTTGTCGATGGCCCTCTTCAAACACGAAACATGAAAGACAATATGTATTTTTCTGCCCTGGGGTAGATCCAACTCATAAGATACGGCCCCTACCCTCCTGTTGACTCTGTATGGACCAAAGAAACGGGGTTGGAGTTTTTCTGCACCACTTTTCTTGATTGATGCATGTCGGTACAACTGGAGCCTCAAATAAACCAAGTCTCTGACCTCAAAGGTGCGCTCAACTCTGTGCTTGTCTGCATGTACCTTCTATTGATTTTGTGCCCTCTGTAGGTGATCCTTCAATTCCGTGAGGATGTCCTAACTCTATTGAATCTAGTCCTGAACCATGGGAGCCATGTTGTCACCGAAAGCAATCTCGACAAAGGAGAGAGGGTCATAACTGTATAAGGCCCTAAATGGAGGCATACCAATGGACATATGGTGAGTGGTGTCGTAACAGTATTCCCCCAAGTGAAGCCATTTGACCCATGCCTTCTGTTGTCTTGCCACGTATTTTTTGAGGTAGCATTCAACCCATTTGTTGACAATATATGTCTGACCATCCATCTGTGGGTGATAACTGGTACTAGGTACCAAGGTCGTACCTACTAGTCTGAAGATATCCTGCCAAAAAGTGCTCATGAACCTGCTATCTCAGTCACTCACTATGGTTTTGGGCAACCCATGCAATCTGAAAACTTCCCTGAAAAGTAGGTCTGCAACCTCTATCGCACTGAAATCTGTGGCAATGAAAAAAAAAGTTTGCAAACTTCATCAACCTATCCACTACTATGAAAATGTTGTCCTTGCCCTATACCTTGGGCAACCCTGTGATTAAATACATGGATATGCTATCCCACTTCTGCTCCGGAATGGGAAGTGGTTGTAGTAGTCTTGTTGGGTGAGTGTGTTCATCTTTGTTGGCCTGGAAAGCGCTGCACTCCTTGATGTGGTTCATCACATCTTCTTTTAGACCCTTCCAAACAAACCTCTCTCGTACCTGTCTGTATATCTTAATGATCCCTTGGTGCCCTTCTACTGGTGAATCATGGAATGCATGTAACACCTTGGCCTTGAAGGTTGATTCGGGAACCAAGAAAATCTGGCCCTTGTAGTAAATGATGTCATCCATAATCCTGAAATTGTCATCTATCACTTGCCCATCCATTACTTCACAAGAAAATTTGTTCTTCGAATACTCCACCAAGAGGTGGGCCTTCAAATCTACTGAAATATTGGTCATGGCATAAACCGATGGTCTCCTGGACAAAGCGTCTACTAACACATTATTCTTCCCTTTGACAAATTCTATGTCAAAGTCATAGTCATGTATCTTTCTCACCCACTTCTGTAGCCTTTCATTCAAGTCCTTCTGGTCCAGGAAGTACTTGAGGTTGTTGTGATCTGTCCTCACAACAAATTTTGCTCCAACTAAATACTGCCTAAACTTAGCCAATGCATCCATGATGGTTAGAATTTCTTTGTCATAGATAGTGTAGAGGAGCTCAGGACCTCTCAAATTTCGTTTTTCATAGATAACTGGGTGCTTGTTTTGCATAAGTACGGCTCCAATGCCTACCCCTGATGCGTCACACTCTACTGTGAAGGGTTGTGTGAAATCTGGAAGTGACAATATCGAGCATGTACTTATTACTTTCTTCATTTTTTCAAAGGTGGTTTGTGCTTCTGGGTTCCATTTGAAGGCCACTTTCTTGGTCAAATCGGTCAAAGGTGCACAAAGTTGAGAAAAGCCTTTGACAAACCTCCTGTAATAGCAGCAGATGCCCAAAAACCCCTTCAACTCAGTGAGTGTCTTTGGTGTGGGCCAGTCGATGATGGCTTGTATCTTTTCCTGATGTACCTGTACCCCCTTTACTCTGATAATGTGTCCTAGGTAAAGGACCTCTGTCATCCCAAATTCACATTTAGACTCCTTTGCATATAAGGATTTCTCCTCCATGATAGTCAGAATATGTTCCACATGTTGAAGGTGCTCCTCCCAAGTCTTGTTGTAGATCAATAAATCATCAAAGAAGACTAATAATAACTTCCTTAACTGCTTGTTGAACAAATGATTCATGCACAATTGGAAAGTGGTTGGTGCATTAGTCAACCCAAAAGGCATGACTAGAAACTCATAATTTCCATAGTGACACTGGAAAGCAATCTTGGAAATGTATTGCTCCCTCATTTTAATCTGATGATAGTCGGAGCGCAAGTCAATCTTCGTGAAATAAACTGCCCCATGGAGCTCATCCAATAGCTCATCAATCCGTGGGATGGGATATATGTTTTTGATGGTCTTCGTGTTTAGGGACCTGTATTCAATGCACATGCACATTGTTCCATCTTTCTTTTTCACTAGCACTACTGAAGATGCAAAGGGACTGGAGCTCAGCCTAATGTGACCCATATCCAACAATTCCTTGATTGCCTTTTCAATTTTGTCCTTGTACTTCTTGGGGTGCCTGTAAGGAGTTGTGATGATAGGTTTCGCACCCTCCTCTAACTCTATGATGTGCTCAAACCCCCTATCTGGTGGTGCTCCTGGAGGTATAGGCTCAAAGACCTTGTTGTGCCTATCCATGATCTTCTAGATCTCTGGTGCATAGTGTGTTTCCCCCTTTTTGTCCACTCTGACTGAAATTCTCCATTATGTTGCATAAGTGATGTCTTCTCTCTGGAATATGGCCTCCATGTGCTTTGTTGTCACCACCCTTGGTGTGTTTCCCGTCATACCCCTGAGAACCACCTTCTTCCATGTTTCTTCTGTGAAAGACATTTCCATGGTTTTGTAGTTTGTGGTGATTGGCCCCAATGTACTAAGACATTGCACTCCTAGGATGATGTTGGTGTCTGGAAGATCCATCACATAGAAATCTTGTGCCAACTTATGTCTGCCCAAGGTGATTTTCATCCCTAGGATGTACCTATCACAAGGCATGGTATGTCCACCTGCTACCTCCACACGAAATCCCTCAAATTATATTTTCGGTATGTGCCTTCTTTGCAGTAATGTTGAGTCATTGAAGTTGTGTGAGGCACCTCCATCAATTAGGGTTGAAACCTTCTGCCCCTGTGACACCCCTCTCATCCTGAAGGTGTTGAATTTTGGTACCCCACTGATGGATGCAATGGTTACCTTCTCGTCTATTGCAGGGTCGTGACTAGCATCCTCTTCTTTTGTCTATCCTGGAGTTCTGACCTCCATGTTTTGTATGTGGCCTAAATCCTCATCCTCATCATCATCATCATAGTGGGATTTTCCCTTACCCATTCACTTGTGTGTTGGGTCCCATGGTTCCTTGCAAGTGAAACACAGTTGCTTCCTCCTCAGCTCCCTCCTAGTGGGCTCATCCATCCTTCCCCTTCCTCGGTCAAACCCCCTTGGGTCTCTTCTCTCTTGGTTAATAGGAGGTCTTTTCTCTCTACCCCCTTGATTGGGAGGTCTAGGGGTGAATCTTGTCTTAGCTGCCGAACCCAAGTCTTTGGTCTTCTAGATGGCATCGTGCAAGTTGGTAGGATTAAATGCATTGGCCCAACCTCTCAAGGGTTCCATCAACCCTTCTGTGAAAAGCATCATGACTCTCGCTTGAGACACATCATGTACCATCAATGCCAGCCTCTGGAACGCCTCTATGTAAGCCTCTGGTGATCATGTMTGTCTAAGTTGTGTGAGCTCCCCAAAAGGTAGCTCTGGATCCCCCTGGTCAAATCTGTCAATGAGCCTCTGTGTGAACTCTATGTAAGATGTAATATGATTGTGTCCCAATGTGGTTAACCCATGATACCACCAATCATGAGAYTTACCATCTAAGTACATGGTGGAAAATTTTATGGCATCCATCTCTCTCATGGGGTTAATTTGTAAGTAGGTATCCATCTTCTGCACCCATGCTTGTGTTTTCACCTTAGCAGATCCATCAAAATAAGGGATCTCTATTTTTCYTGCCTTACGCTCCAGTACATAGTTGGGCCTCTGATACTATTTTGGTTTGCCCCGAAATTTGATCCCGCAATACTGATCTATTGTGACTCGTCTCTGAAACCCTGCACTTAGGGCATGATACTCCCTGGCATACTGCTCAAAATTATCCTCAATCTCATCCTCATAGTTATGTTATGGCTGAGTATCCAAGAATGTAGGTAGATAGGGTCTAGGAGTGGACTTGTTGTATGAATTTCCTAGTGGTGCACCTCCTCCATAGCTTTTTCCCTCAGTGTGATAGTGGGGGATGTGCTCATGTTGTTGTCTAGTCCCTCCATGAGATCCACTAGCTTCTCTGTTGGAATAAATTTTTGGACCCTTTCCTCCATGAGTCATCTGCATCAGGAGTTGTGATACCCTCTCCTAGCTTTCACTTACCTTTATCAGAGCTTCTATCATATCTACCTGTCCCCTACGTATTGTTTCTTGGTTATCATGTAGATGATGTACCAGGGTGCTCTGTGACACGTTTATCAAGTGTTGGAACTCCATAGTGAATCCTACTAGAATTTGTGGCTCACTGTCCTCACCTGATCCTTCCATTTCGACCTCTACTTCACCTGTTTGTTTCCTGCATCTGCCCATGTAAATGTCACTGAACATCCGCATGTACTAACACCCACTGGCTGGGAGGATCAAATCTCTGATACCACTGTAATGTTCATGAGCCAAACGTTTTGCTCGAAACACTAACTATTTACTGTTGTTATGTTTGTTCATGTGTTTGCAGGTGTATTAATAATATGTGCATGGATTATTCAATGATGATAGACCAATATATATGAACCATACAATCATAAACAATACAAGAGATATAACAAAACCAATAGAGAATCACAATGACAGATCTGACTTTTATTTAGATAGTAAGTAGCCTTCGTATACAAGAGAACTGCAGATATGGGAGAAATCCCCAATAATAACAAAATGGGCTGCTAGTCGATACAATAAGAAAAATACAAGATGAATGCCTTCCAAAGGTTGTAAGAGAAGATATCCAAGCCTCCAAAGGCCACCAGCAAGTGGATTTGACTGAAGATAGAAGAACCTGATCAATGCACTGTCAAACCTCCCCAACTGGATGAGTTACGCTCTACTCTGGATGCTGCCAAACCCTCAAGTTTCTGACTACCCTCTCCTGACCTCCAAATACTCCAAGATTCCCTCAAAATGTAGATCGGGATGCTAGAAACCTCTGGAATCGATCTCAAGCTGATCTAAGCAATGATGTTTCTCCAAATGGATAAACCCTAAACTGAATTATGCCCTCCCTGGTTTGATAAATTCAAGAGGGTATGTGTTCCCCTCTAGGCACCTCCAAATGCCACCAAGCTCTGTCAGATCATAGATCGGGCCACTGCTACCATGATACTGAAGTCCCAAACCAATCTACGAAGATTTGAGCCTCCAAACACTAAAAATACCTTTTTGCAAAACGTCCTCTTCCTCTTCAATGCGTGTCAAGCTCACAATAAACTGCAAGGATAAACTTCTCTGGAATAGACCACGAATGATGTCAGGGGCCCTCCGAAGAGAACCCAGGTTCTAGTTTTCCCAAATGCCTCTCGCTTCCTCCATATCGAACTAAAACCTCCAAGATGGTGTGCCCCCTAGCTGGAAAACCCCCTGCATTGCGCCCTAACCTGGTGAATGCTTGTAGAACCAACCTGCAACACTGTATAATGGTGTGGGAAGATTATTTCATCTCCGGGACCAACCCTGGATCAAGGAAGGTGGGATATTTCACCACGGAGTTGATCTCTAGGGTTTTAGACTCAAAACCCTCAAAATTGATTATGCTCAAGAGATCCAATGCAAGAATGATAATAATCCAAAATGAATAAGGAGTGTGCCCTGCCCTTTCCTTTATAGCTCCAATATATTCCTCCATTGAGTTAGTTTTACTCTTAGGGTTAACTCTTAACTTAACTCATCCTTTATATTTCTTCGTTGAGTTACCCTTTTCTCCAAAAAGTCAACTTAACTTTAGAATATTATGATTCTTGTTTGACTTTGTCCCCAATATACCTGAGACTATAGTCTAGTGGGGAAAGCTAGACCACTGAGTCTCTCCAACCCTCTTCATCAAGAGGTGGGGGACATTACAATCTAACAATTGAATAATGTTCTAGTGGATGTGTGCTAATTTTTCATGGTCAATTGTTACATTTATGGGCACCAATAGTTGTTGTTATTACAAATCATTTGTTGTTGTCATATAATTGTTTACTGCTGCAAATTTGTACCATCCATTGCAACTTATCTTGTTTAGTGTATTAAGAGGTTTTTATTGCATAATTTAGCTTGGAAATTGTTACATATATGCTTTGAAGTGTTCTTGCTCTGAGAAGGTACTCAAACAAATTCATATCTCTTATACTACCTTGACCTAGACCGCACTTGCGATGATCAAGAGAGGGGGTCGGTAGGCTTGGCTACAATACTTGCTACTTTGATCCCTTGAGATCACCAGGGATGCCTCCCTTGTGGTGGACCTCTTCCATCACTAAAAAGAGGAAAGTTCTTACTAAGGTGACAGTGGTATAATCTTCCATAGTTATGCAAGATTTGGGGTCTTGTGTTGGGATTTGCATAAGTACAAATCTTGTGATAGCAGGTTGTTAATGGGCTTCTTGTTTGACGATAAGATGATGGCATATTAGACCATCCACTAAGGTTTGATTTACCTAAAGGCATAAATAAATAATTTAGTCCAGTCCCAAATCTTGGATAGGTTTGACATGTTGATCTCTTATTTATCCCATTGAGTTAGGTTAGATATTGAAAGTAATTTTTAGAAGTTGAATGAGAGATACAAGAGTCCAGTCAAGATTTGAGATGAAATTTAAGATGAAGCACCCTTGACCAATTTATCCACATTTAATCATGCAAGTTAACGACAAGACTTACAACAATATAATCAAAATCAATTAAATAGTGTATCATGGGATTGCAATATGTTGAAATTTGTAAGAGGCCAAGACAAGACATACGAGCACACTAACAAAGTTGGTTGGGGTAATATAGGTTAAATTGTACTTGGTAAATTAGTTTATCTTAACTTTAAATCTCAAGAATAAGTATTATCTTTAATGGAAATTACAAGATGTTCAATCACACATTGATGAGAGTTATCGAATTTTTACAAATGATATCATACACCAATAAGGATTGTAGAATTTTTAACAAGGGTTTTAGCTCTAAATATTTTAGAGTTTTTTTTCGTTTTCTTTTCATAAAAGTAATGAGGTTTGTATTGTTGTAAAATAATGATTGTATTTTTATTCATACATTCAAAACAAATTTTTGAATTTAAAAAATAAATCTTCAAAATTCCTAATCTCGTTCCTTTTCCAAAAGCAGCAAGGGTGAATCTTCAACTTTATGACTCGGTTTACTAAAAAATATGGCACCAAGTGCAATACATATCTAAAACAAAATACATAACCAATGAGGCTATAAGTAACCTCTAGAGTCCAAAAAACAAAATGCTACAAGTTATTGGCCTACTACATATCACTAATCAACATGATCAATCATCAAACTCATCCCCATTGCTGGAAATGGGATCCTCGACATGAGCTACGGGACCATCCTCTAGCTCGGAGTTGTCTTTGCATATTCACCACTACCTGCCCTACCCATAAACCGTATGTGCCCCTTCAAAACATTATCTTTCTTGTTTGAGAAAAATAGAAGAGAGTATCCTATAGAAGGGAAGTTACCACGATAAACCCTTGCAAATTCCACCTTTTAGTAATCCAACTCAAGATGGCAAGATGGACATAAACCTGGAAATCAGTGTTGGCTGAGACAAGGTTTTTAGGTTCTCTACAAGTGGTTGTGTATCCAAGTAATTGCAGGTTCACCCTCAACCTGCTTGAAAATCTCATTTTTTTTAGGGAAGGGACATGTTATCGCACAAATTGTAGATTGGGCAAAGCCTGACCCAAACCACAAGACTGTGACAACTATGGGAGTACCTACCCACTGTCACCTTAGATAGACACTCCCCTCGCTTTAGTGATGATAAATCACCACAAGGGGGGAATCTCGATGACCCTAGGGGGGATTAAGATGGAACATGAGAAGATGATGGTGAAAACCCCTATAGGTCAGATTTGGAGAAGGATAAGGCTTGGAGATGAATTCTTGTTGGTGAAGAATGGTTGTCAAGCACCGAGTACCTGCACCACAATGTTAGCCCTACTCGGAACAAGACAATTGATCGAGATACAAGACTTAAAACTAAGGGGAACAAGCAAGAAAAGCTTGCTGTCCCAAACTGCAGCAGTATTGAAATATATATATCAGCAATAGAATGTGTTACTACTTGCAAAATTAACCATCAAAAGCATCAAACAATTATTGGATGACCAAGTACTAAACATGTAAATAACATTCCAATATTTAAACACAAGCTTTGATGGTAAAGTAGGGCTGCAAAATGATGTTATCAGCAATGTATTAGGGCAGTCTTATGGTTGTAGCAAACTTTCGCTACAACAGAAAGATCTAGCCACGAAAATGAACAAGTAAACCGTCAAAACAATAGTTAATGATCAGTAGAACCATAATCTAGGTTTAGAAGTAAACTTTAGTGGTAGATTAGTAAGCAATGATTAAAAGAGAGTTTTTTGCAGCCCTAATGGTTGTAGCATTAATTTGTAACAGCAAAGAGAACTACTTGTCAAAGCTAGACGCCCTAGTGGCTCAAGCACGTTTATAGCATGTAAAATTGATTCCAACTTGAACAAATGCAATATCTCCAAAATTCACGTATACCAGTGCAATGATTTTATTTCTCCAATGCAATTTAGACAAGTGCCTTATCAATTGGGTTATGTAGTCTCTTGTGTAAGAGCTAGGGTTTGCAACTTCTCTAGGGGTGTAAGCCCTTTTACTTCCTAGAGCATGCAAAACCTAGCAAGGTAAATCTAGGAGGGTGTAAGCCCTTTTACTCCTCCTAGCAACCTTCGCAAAATAGCTTATCCAAAACAATAGTGGTAGATCCTAGTGGAGGGTGTATGCCCTTATACTCCTCCAAGAGCTAAACAAGATCAACCTTGTAACCAAGAAAGAAACAATACAAAGCATAAATTCCTTACCTAGTCCAAGAATTAACAAGATAAACTCTTCCTTACCAAGAATATTCCACCACACATGCAAGAACAAGCATCAAGAGAAACAGCACACCACTTCATTGGGCAAAGGGGGGACTAGTCTCCTCCTCCAAGGTGTCCTCTCATGCCTCCAAAGGCAACGTTAATCATCCATGTGTCCCTAGGAGAGGGGGCGTGTCATCCATCCTATGGGCTTCATGCCCCAAATGAAGGTCCAAGTGACCTTGTGCCTTCACAAAATAGCTTTCCACCTGTCAAGTCCCTGCAAAGACAAGCAAATTCGCCCTCCAAGGGCTAACAAGTCACAAGCATCATGTTAAGTAAGCCATATATAAAAAAAGAATCACCCGAACATGTGCATCAAATCCACCCTCTCAAAATAAACAAATGCTCAAAGACCTTATGCAACTTGCCAAATTTAGGTATGGGAGGGTTGTCATGGTGACCTATTGGGTGAAATTTGAATCATTCCCCAAGTCAAGGAGTGTTTCCCGGGTGGACCCTCTCTAAGTCATGTGAAGAGTATGAGGTGGATGGGGGTAATACTTCTAAGTATGGGATTGCTTGACATACAAGGGCTCACATTGTCTCATTTATGGGTGCCTTTGTAGAGGGTGTGTTGCCCTTCGTCTGCAATGCATGATTTTTCCAAACCCTTTTTTGCATTAATTTGTTAGAATGTTTCCAAATTAAAGTTAAAATGGGACTTCTACCTAAGCATGAAAAACATTGCCCACATTAACTCTACCTTGGTCACACTTGACCATGCTTCCCCAAGTTGAAGACGATATGTGGGACTTCTACCTAAGCATGAAAAACATTGCCCACACATGCTCTACCTTGGTTGGCACGTTCAATTAGTTATTCATTTTAAGAGTCCCTCATTTTTTTGTGAGAAACATTTCATTGTTCTCGGGATCCCTGAGCGAGCATCTGGAAGGTTTATGATTGGCTTTTATCTTTTGCCAGCTACAAGCCTCTGGGCCTTCAGTCCCTTCTTCCCATGAAATGAGGTACAAGCTCTTCTTGGGTCAATGTGGCCCGAAAACCCAAAAGACGAGGAAACGAAGGGAAAGAAACATGAAAAGTGTCAAGTATGTGCGAGAGCGGTACAATGACTCGTCAAGGAGACCCCCCAATAGCAACCCTTTCCCCAAGGGTGACCACTTACTAGGACAACAATGTCAACCACCAAGGTAAAATAAGGCAAAGAGCATAATTTCCAAGCAAACATTTTCAACATCAAGAAAGGGCCCTTTGAAACCTATTCAAATGAAGTATTAAAATGACACTCACCACAACACCGGACTCGTTACCTCATGGAGCAAGACCTGCTGTCCTCTGTGAGCCAAGTTGGTGTGGTGAATAGTGCAGCCATCGATCACAAGGTGACGAGTGGTGTGATGTGGGGCTCTGCCTGCTGGTCTGTGGACATTGTCGGTAGATCCATCTCTCGGTACTCCGTGTTTGCAACATTAGGGCCTCAAGACATCATCTCCTTAGTTATATCTAGGAATGGCGGAAACGAGACAAACTTCACCTTGTCCTCCTTTATAAATGCCTTAAGGTCCAACATGGTTAATGGGGATTTTGCAATTTGAAGTGGATGGGGTATAAACCCTCCAAACCAACCATAGTAGCTCATTTAGAAGCATCTTTGTGGCCTGAAAAACAACTGAAGCCCACCAAGCTCTAAGCTCATGGACAGCATCCTCCCTCCTCAATCAATGACTGATAAAAAAATGTGGTGGTGCGCTACCACTAGGATGCCTTACATGACTTATTTCATCTGAAACAGCTCTCGCAGGCAGCATTTCTTGGGGGCTGCCATTCTGCTTTTGCAAATGCCTTTAACTCTACACTCAATTCAAGTTAATGTATTTGAACAATTATCCAAGATAGTTAGTTTTTCAAATATATTAGACAATTGGTTGAGGTGGCAAATCGGTATCAACTCAGCCAAGTTGAACAGGTTTGGTACTGAACCGATCAGTTCATACACCCAACCAGTCTCTAAACTGATTTGAAGGCCAAGTCATAGCCCTTGATGGTTGACTCAATCATCTTAGCCGAGTCCAGTCAGAGTCAACCAATTTTTAAAACATTGGTTGAACATTAATAAAATCATCTTATCTCGTCTAATATATTGTTTGACTTTTATGTGTCCAAGTATACTTGTAATTCACATTTTGGATTTGAATTGTTGTCAATGGAATTATGTAAGGTGTCAAATGCAAGAAAGGGTCTTTCTATTTAAGGCCCTAACCTTTTTTATGTAACAAGAAGCTGAGATTTTTTGAGTTCCTCCAAACAACACCTGTGTCTCCACGGTCAAAGTGGAGCCATTTCCCAACATGCTCTTTCTAACTCCCACTATAATGACAACATCAAAGTTACAGGATTCAAAGAACGGAATGACTTGGCAAGCCTAAAGTATATTTGTCAGACTTGGGAAATGCTTGGGAAAAAAACAAGGTAAAAAACTTGACAAATAAAAAACTTAAATATTCACCAAAAACAAATTCATTATATGACAAATTATCTTCACTGTCATCAAACTAAATATAAAGGCATGTAAAATTTAATTGGGAATTGTGCACATCTATGTAAATTTTAAAGCCAAAAACCAGCTAACAAAAAAACTGCAAAAAAATCCAAAATTTTCAAAAACTAACTCCAATCTCCATGAAAATTTTGTGGCAGGTAGGGCAACTCAAAAAACAAGTTTGGCATGCCCATCACAGCAAAACTTCAAACATTTCACTGAGAAATCACCTAGTTGCACTGAAACAAATACAGGAACGGATACATTATCCCAAATAACAAATTTTTAGAAAAGGCCAGATAGGATACAGCAGAGAAATGGCAAATACAATACACAAACACATATATATGCCAAAAAAATACGAGATAAAACATTCAAATCACCAGCAACTCTCCAAATCACGGATAACACTCAATGAGAAGTTCTCTTGAGCACAAGTATGGATGTGCTTAAGGGTTCATTTATAGGTTATTTTAGGTTAGAGTTCAGATTGTTGCTTTTAGAGGGGGGTGGCATTTTTTGTGTTTTGTTTTTAAACTTTCCTGCAGGAACGTGAGCCTGCACACCCAAAGCATTTCAGAAAATTGTGAAACGTTTCGGGAGAGGGAAAAAAAGACCTTTTTGGCATTTCTGAAATCCAAACACTGTTTCAGAAAATGGATGCAGGAGATAAATGTTTCACTGACATTTCAAAGGCGTTTACCATCAGAATCCATTTCTGAAATGCCAAATGGCTTTTCAGTGGAGCTCCTGGGGCGTTTCTGGTAACGACCTATCCTCTCACACAGATTGAAAATCCTCAAAAGCAGTTCAAATCCAGCTGCAATATGCACATAGATAGCTTTGTTTGAAGAAAGAGGGGGTTTTTCATCGGTTGTAGGTTTTATAAGCTGCTAGCTGATTCTCTTTGTTGAACTTGGTGAATCTTGACAAAAACTCGCAGAGTAATTATACAATTTGGTCAAACTCCTCCAGTATAAGTCAAACTTGCTGAGAACTGTAGCTCGAGCAGGAATTTCTCGCACAGGTTCAGTGTGAACTTGCAAGAAGTGGTTAGAGACATTTCTTTGGTAACCACCTTGGAAAACTTATCACTAATTCTATCTTGCAATTTCACTAGAAAAATAAAAAATAAAAGTGAAAGTCTAATGTTTTGAAATCAAGTAGTCTTAGGAATCTAAATGACATGTTCTAAAAGTTCTAGAACATTAGTGACTTAGATTAGGATCTAATTTTAGCCATACATCTCATAATTGAAATAGGTGGCAGCTAGGATTGAGGAGATTAGTTATCCTCTCTCAAAGCATAAATAGGACAAGATAGGAAAGGTCTCACGAGCAAGAGAGCTGGAGGAAGGAAGAGGGCATCCAAAAGAAAAGAAGATAAGATCTGCTGAAGAGACCAGCAAGTACAGCAGGTCGTACTGTGCGTACCACCGCTATAGCTGTATTTTCTTCGTGCACAGGTCATACATCTTTAGATCTAGCCATACAATGTATTGTTGGAAAGTGCTTCATGATTGAGAGGGGAAATAACGATTTGCTGTCCAGGAAAGACAGAAATAGAGCAAGTTGTATTGTTGTAGCTGCACTCTCGTTTTACAGGTCATACACTGTTGTTTGAAGCGACTTTAATGACCGTACAGCGGCTGGTTGAAGCAGGCTATAGAGGTAACTTTGTAAGCTTTGATCAAAGGAATGAAAAGCTGATTTGAGGGAGGAATCCTTGTGTATGTGTTTTATTTCTTCTGGTGTTCATTTTTCAGCAGTGGTGTGATTGATGCAAAGTTCAGAAAATAAATTTTCTGCTGTTAAATAAATATATTTTGAGTTACTTAATAAGCCAACAATCATCTAAGCTTGAAAAATTCACATCGTATCAGAGCTATTTCTCTGATTGAAATTCTCAAGGATTTACAGCAGTAAATCAACTGCCAAAAAGGACCACCGTATAGAGGGTTTCAACATTTCTTTTAAAGACTAATTTTCAGATCTGAGAGTTTGTGCATTAGATCACAGAGATGGCCTCAACTAACCTTAAGATTCGAGGACATACTAGATGGAACCTCAAATTTCCTCATGGAAAATGAGGGTTGCGCTCTTATTGGAAAATAATGATCTCTGTGATATTGTCAAGAATGTTGTGCCTTCGCCTATAGATCCGTAGCAGTTGGCAATACACAAGAAAAATGAAGTGAAGGCCAAATGGATGATCATGGATATCATAAAGGATCATTTGATCCTTCATATATTTGAGAAGAACATAAACAGGAAGATGATATTGTAGAACAAACTCAGATCCATAGAGATGACCAGATCAGATTCAATTACTAGTTACCTTATGAAAGTTACGCAGATTCGTGATCAACTTGCGGCAGTTGAGGAGAAGGTTGCAGATGCAGAGCTAGTAAACATGGCAATGAATGAATTCCCAGCTTCATGGGAACCATTTGTCAAAGGTATTTGTGCTCGTAAGAGCCTTGCTAACTTTGAATGGGTGTGGGATCACTGTATCCAAGAGGAAACTCGAATGGAGTCAAAGGCCAACAAGAAAGGTGGTGACAAGAATCTAGCCCTATTTGGTCAGACAAATAAGGGCAGAGGTAAAGGACACAACAAGGATAAGGGAAAGAGTGAGAAGTCAACCTCACAGCCAAGAAAGAAGAATTTGAGTAAAATCAAGTGCTTCATTTGTCATAAGCACGGTCATTATACATCACAGTGTCCAAATAAGAAGAAGGGCAAAGAGTAGTAGCCTAATGGTTAAGAACATGTGTTTCCTCCTGGGAGGTCACGGGTTCAAATCCAGAGGGGGGTAGGTTATGTATACCTCCATAGACTTAAGCAGTCAAATTGTTGCATGAAGGGGGTCCCTTGTCCCACAAACAAGGGGGTCTTATACACCAATTTGGTGTCTGGCTTGGTCGTGACCTTAAAAATAGATTATTATTATTATTATTATTAGCAAAAGCAAGTAGAAGCATCTACAAAAACTCAGATGAACGAGTTTGCAGCCAAGTTCAAGAAGGATTTCTCAATGGTATCTTGCCTTTCTACCAGCACGGTTCAAAGGAATGCGTGGTATGTGGATAGTGGGGCATCTTGTCCTATGATATCAGTGTTAGATTTCTAGGGTAAAGATGAAAACAACAGTCTCTTTTCAATTTTAAACAAAACAACTCAGATCAGGAGCATGGACAGCATATATATAAATAGAAAACAAGAACAATTTTCAAGTCATAGACAATTATATCAGATCTATGAATACAACAGAGATCTAAGTTACAGACAGTGCTGAAAAACTTATATCTCAATCAA
>ML816560.1:138558-151737 GCA_009831015.1 Picea engelmannii
CCCTGGTTACAAACCAGGGGCCCTAGACATATCTAGGGTCTTCATCAATATTGGTCCTAGACCAAGACTCCCATGCCCCAAGCATGGTTACCCTGGTTACAAACCAGGGGCCCTAGACATATCTAGGGTCTTCATCAATTTGGTCCTAGACCACATACCCCAGGAGTGCACTGGGGGCCCTAGATCTTGTCTAGGGTCTTAGCCATCCTCCAGGAGAATGGTTCTCGCTGCTGCATGTAAATTTAACAATCAGCACAACAGTTATTTTCTAGTCTAAAGAAGCAAGACTCGGGAGTACAAGTTGAGCTTGGTGATGATGCCAAGTACCCAGTACCAGGAGTTGGTATTATTCCCATCCAGCTCGAGTCAGGTAACTCTTTAGATTTTGATGATATCTTGTTTGTTCCAGGTCTCAAAAAGAATTGGTTTTAAGCTTCAGTTATGGAAGATAAGGGCTTTGCAGTTGAGTTGAAGAACCAGTAAGTCCTCAATAGGCAAAAGGAATCAATCCCAAATACAACACAAGTAGTAGGGGTTAGAGAAGGTAATCTTTACAGGTTGCAAGGTGAACATGTTCGAGCCCTAATTCATAACAGTGATAGCTTGTGTGAATTATTGCACAGAAGGATGGGGCACCTGCATCACAAGGTGTTACCTATTCTTCTGAGGGAGATAGTCATAGGTCTTCCAGAGTTTAGCATTGAGCAACATGGAGTATGCAAAGGGTGCACGGTTGGCAAACATGCCATGGTTCCTTTCCCAAGTAGGGAGCATAGGTCTAAGGAGACTCTAGACATAGTACATTTGGATATTTGTGGACCAATGTCAATAGCATCAATTATAGGAAGCATGCATTATGTTTCCTTCATTGATGACTTCTCTCGCAAAACCTGGATCTACTTCCTAAAAACCAAGGATGAGGTATTTAGCAGGTTTCAGAAGTTCAAAGCTCTAGTTGAAAACCAAACAAGGAAGAATAGCAAAGTCTTGAGATCAAACAATGGGGATGCGTATACCTCCAAGGAGTTCGAGGGGTTCTACAAGGAGGCAGGAATCAAGAGGGCGCTGACTATTCCGCACAACCCACAACAAAATGGGGTTTCGGAGCGGAAGAATTGATCCATCATAGGGGTTGTTAAGGACATGATTCATGACGAGGAATTCTCGATGTTTCTTTACACAAAAGCATGCAACACAGTAGTCTACATCCAGAACTGGTGTGTCCTAGATCTTGGAGGACAAGACACCAGAGGAGGCATTCATTGGTATAAAGCTAGAGGTGAGTCATTTCCGCAGCTTTGGTTGTCCAATTTATATCCATGTACCGGTAGAAAAGAGGACAAAGTTGGAACCCTCTAGCAGAAAGGGTTTATTTGTAGGTTATAGTGAGACTTCAAAGGCCTACAGGGTCTATATACTAGAGCAAAGAAAGACAATAGTGAGCAAGGATGTAAATTTTGAGAAAGACTTTGCATCTAGGAAGTCCCATGAGCCTATTCCAATGACGGAGGATGAGGAGTAGGAAGCTCTGAAGGTTGAGCCAAGGTCATCAATGACTTCTAGAGCAGTACAACAGCATTCAAGTGAAGAGGAGGAGACAGTAGCCCCTCCACTTCAGTCGAGAAACCTCCATGGTTCACTCAGACATTGAGGGATGCTCATGAGTATGTTAAAGCTCCTAGGAGCACATTTAGAGAGAGTAGACCTCTGAAGAAATATCATATATGGCATTGATGAGCAATATCATATATTCCGAGACTTATAGCTTTCAGAAGGTAGCAAACCAGCAAGTTTCATGGAGGAATACACCTCCATCATGAAGAATGATATTTGGGACACAAGGCCAAGATCAGAGGAAAAGTCAATAGTGAGTTCCAAGTGGCTCTACAAGATCAAGCATGCATCAGATGGCAGCATCGAGAATTTCAAAGCAAGGTTTGTGGCGAGACGGTTCTCCCAAAAAAAAGGAGTTAACTATGAAGAGACATTTTCTCCAATTGTCAAATACACTTCTATTAGAGCAATTATGTCCTTTCATTTATGGCATGGAGGATACATCAAATGGATGTGAAGATAGCTTTCCTTGATGGGCTCATTGAGAAAGAAGTGTACATAGAGCAACCTTGGGGCTTTGAGGTAAATGGAAAAGAGTCCCATGTTTGCAAACTTAAGAAAGCCTTGTATGGACTCAAGCAAGCACCAAGAGCATGGTATTCCAAGATAGATGGATATTTGCAGAGAATGAGCTTCACCAAAAGCGAAGCAAATCCTAACTTATATTATATATGTGTTGGAACGGATCTGCTCATTTTGGTGTTGTATGTAGATAACTTGTTTCTTATAGGTCCAAGGAAGCTCATTGCAGGGTGCAAAGCAGACATGGAAGCTAAGTTCGAGATGAAGGGAACCACCATGATGCATTACTTCTTGGGTTTGGAGGTTTGGCAAAGACCAAGAGAGATTTTCTTTGGGCAAGGTAAGTATGTAGTTGAGATATTGAAGAGGTTTCAGATGGAGGACTACAAACCTATGGCCACACCCATGATCACGAATCTGAAGGTGACAGCTTCAGATTCAAAGTTGGTGGATCCCACGTTGTACAGGAAGTTGATAGGTTCCTTCATCCATTTGGTCAACACCAGACCAGATATATGTTTTGCGGTGACCTTGATTCAGTTCATGGTGAAGCCAAGGCAGGAGCATTGGGTAGCAACAAAACACATGCTAAGATATTTGAGGGGCACAATGGAATATGGTCTGAGATATCTTGGAGATGGTAAAGTGAAGTTGCAGAGGTATTCAAACTCAGATTGGGTAGGCATTGCAGCAAATAGGTAGAGCACCTCAGGGCACTGCTTTAGCTTGGGACCAGCGATGATATCCTAGTTCAGCAGGAAGCGAACTTCCGTGGCACTTAGCTCAACAAAATAAGAATACATGACAGCCAATACTGCTAGTTGTGAGGCCATCTGGCTTCATAGGTTACTTGCAAGATTGTTTTATCAAGAGTTCGATCCCACAGTCATTTATTGTGATAATTAGAGTTGTATCAAGCTCTCTAAGAATCCAATGTTTCATGACAAGTCCAAACACATAAAGATTAGATATCACTTCATATGAGATAGGATTCAAAAGGGAGCAGTGAAGCTTCAGTATATTCCCACATATCAGCAAGGAGTTGATATTCTGACCAAGCCCTTAACAAAAGAGATGTTTGAAGCATTCAAAGACAAACTTGGATTAGTGCAGAATTCCTTCCTCGTTAAGAGGGAGTGTTGACAAATGTAGCTCGAGTAGGAATTTCTTGAACAAGTTCAATGTGAGCATGCAAGAAGTGGTTCGAGACATTTCTTTGGTGACCACCTTGGAATGGTGACCACCTTGGAAAGGTGACCACTAGTTATATCTTGTAATTTCACTTGAAAAATAAAAAATAAAAGTGAAAGTCGAATGTTTTGAAGTCAACTAGTCTTAGGAATCTAAATGAGATGTTCTAAAAGTTCTAGAACATTAGTGACTTAGATTAGGATTTAATCTTAGTCGTACATCTCGTGATTGAGATAGGTGGCAACTAGGATTGAAAAGATTAGTTGCTAGAATTTACGAGATTAGTTATCCTCTCTCAAAGCATAAATAGGACAACATAGGAAAGATCTTGCACACATGAGAAGAGAGCAAGAGAACTGGAGGAAGGAAGAGCGCATCCAGAAGAGAAGGAAAGCGAATCTGCTAAAAAGACCAGCAAGTACAACAAGATGTATACTCTGTACCACCTTTGTAGCTGTCTTTTCTTCATGCATAGGCCATACATCTTCAGATCTGGCCATATAATGTATTGTTAGAGTCTAATTCAGTCATTTAGAGGGAGAAAGGGTGATTTGTTGTCCAGAAAAGATAGAAATAGAGCAAGTTGTATTGTTGTATTTGTGCCCTCTTTTCACAATTCATACACTGTTGTTTGAGGCAATTTAATGACCGTACAACTATTGGTTCAAACAGGCTACAGAGATCACCTTGTAAGCTTTGATAAAATTAAAGAAAATATGATTTAAAGGAGAAATCCCTGTGTATGTGTTTTATTTCTTCCACTATTCATTTTTAAACACTTGTGTGATGGATGCAATGCTCAGAAAATTAATTTTTTGCTATTAAATAAATTTGTTTTGAGTTATTAAATAAGAGAAAATTAAGACAATGTTGACCAACAGATGTGATAAATCTTGTGTAATTCTTCTTGTATAGTCCATTCCTAAATTTTCTCCATTCTTGGAAAATCTTGATATCATCACGGGTTCCTAACATATTGCATTGCCATGTCGAAGTTCCGCGACCTGCATGACATTTCTTAAATTTCCACAACCTCCATTCGCACTATCCACACTTGGAATATTTTTGGAAGAGGATGTTCATTCGCGGGTGTGGAGCATTATCACAACCATCCCGCCATCCCAATCCTTCCACCACCCTGCTATCCCGATTGTCTTTTGTTTCGCTCGTCCACTTGTCCATGGTCCCGTCATACCACTATCCCGATCATCCATCATCCCACCGTTCCACTATCCCGTTGTCCTGATCGTTTGCTTGTTCTACTCATCCCCTCTCCCAATCGTCCATCACCCTACGACGATTTTGTTAATTTTTCAAGCATAAACAGAGATAAAAGATAACAGTAGTGTTCTTTTAACACTTTAGCAGATAAACTGAAGCATAAGAACAATCATTCACAGAGACACAAGTATTTATCCTGGGAAACCCTCAAGGGGAAGAAAACCCAGCAAACTTCTGTGATATATTGATCAGTCAAACAAGTACAATGAACTGACAAGACTCTTCTTAGAAATAGCACTAAGATAATAGTTCTTACTGTTGTTACGGAACTGTTTTGTTGTTGCTTGTTGGCTGCCCCAAATCTGTCCTTAAGGCTGTCTCAGAACTTCCTTTAAGGATGCCTCAGATTGCTGCTCAGAACGGAGTTTTTCCCCCTCAGAAAAGACCCTTAGATGTTGTCCAGAACAGCCTATAGTTGTTGTTCAGAACACCTTTTGTTGTTGTCAAAAAAAACTCCTCCAGAACAGAGTATATTTGCTGCTATAGAACAGCCTCTTATATGTTGTCCAGAACTGAGTTATCAGCTGCTACGGGATAGAGTAGATGGATGTTGCTAGAATAGATTAGTTGTTGCCTTAGAATAGGCCTTGCTGCTGCCTCAGAATAGCCTATGTCGCTCCCTCTGAATAGCTCTAACTGTTGCTTAGAATAAGTGAACTAATCTGATGTAAAACTGATATATCAAACTGATATATAAAACTGATATAAAGAGAGGGTGCCTCCCTCTCTTTATATAGGATAGAGTCTAGGTTAGGTAGCTTTAGGTTAGGGCCACCTCTTAGGTTAGGGCCGCCCCCTAGTCTAGGATAGGATAGGATTTAGGTTAGGACAGCTAGGTTAGGGCCGACCTAGCTAGGGTAAGGCCGACCTAGGCTGACTTGGAAAGGGGGCAGCTTCAGGAGGGCGGTTTAGGAAGAGGGCAGCTTGGAGGCCAGCTTGAGGAGGACAGCTTGGAGGGTTGCTTGAAAAATAATAACTTCTACAGCTGCTCAAAATTCAACAGCTTTATGTCTTGTCCTATCATGTTTCCCAATATGCATTAAATTATACTTTCTGGAAATGACTACCACTCGTATAGGTGTTAATACCGTTATTAATGATGAGTTTCTCGAGACAACTTCCCATAAATGTTAATACCAATTATCATTTAAAATACTTGAATTAAGAGCCTTGGAAAGTGTTAAAATAAACAAGTGTATTTTGATAATAATAATTCAAAAAGTTGTTGTAAAGTCCTCACCTTGGCTAAATATGTCAGCGCGAAGAAAAGAACAGTTTTGCATGGACACTGTAAATCTTTTGGGGCGAAAAGACCAAAGATTTCAGTGGTCACAAGCTTACAAGTATTATTCTACGTTACCACCCCCGGAAAAGAATTTGAACAAGATTTGGACAACTGGAATTGCATTGGCAAGTTGTGTTCCAGAAGTTTATGATTTTAAGGAACTGATTTCATGGTGTATCGACAAATTTGACAAGGAACCGAGAATTATTCAGTTACAAGAAGAATCGCCCATCTCTTTAGCTTCCTCAACTTTTAAGAGAATGTTCAGACTCCCTGAACCAAAGATGATTTTCAAGAGCGCCAAAGATGAAGATTTCCTGAAGATGAAGAAAGGAGGATTCAAACTTCTACAGGACTACCTTGAAGACCCAACAATTTTTCCTAAAGACCTCTCAAATATTTAGGTATGTTCATTAAAGAACCGATACAGAGAAATGGCATGGTTATTTGCCAGGATAACTAGATAGGAATCCACAGCCACGTTCCTAAGCTTGCTCTGTATATACTGCACTTTTCAACTCATGAGAATGCCATCTTCGATTGGTCAAGGATTATTCAAGTGAGTTGTCTTTTTCGCTGGGAAATTCCCATAAGAGTAAAAAGTTTTACATGTCTTCATATTTGATTTTCTTCGTCACTTATTGTCACGTGTTCAAAGGCCTACCCTTGGCCAAGAAGGTTACCTATAAATTCAACCCTGCACAAATGTGGTACCCTGCCCTCTAAAAGCAAATGGTTGCTATAACTTCTATGAAGTGAACAATGCTTTTATCTCTTCTTTCAAAAGGTTAATTTATGGACCCAGTACATCAAGATTACCTTTGGAAGCTGCATCTTTCTTAGTTGGTAAAGAAAGCTTTGAAGCCACGGAAAATTTTAGTATTATCAGACTCTATTGTTCACATGAGAAACCTTCATACCTACCATACTATGTTTATGATCAAATATATATAGTTGAGATATGTAAACAATACAAATTTTGGGCTCACTTTTTTAACGAGAAAAGGAAAAAACAGTTCATCCTATTACCATGGAAAATTGGGGAAATAGCTGTAAAAAGCATTTCCCATCTTGATGAAATTTCAACTCAATTTGATCTATTTAATCTCAAGAAAGCAAATGAAATCAAGGGTATCGACCCTAATCAATTATTCATGACACACATGACATCGGTAGGATATAGCGCGTCATTTGCTAAGACATTTTTATTTGGAGAAGAAGAAGGTGGCAGTGAAAACCCTCAAGGATTACCTATGGAAAAATTGCAAGAAGATATCGAAACAGTAATCAGTACCAATGATCATCATAGACAGTGAGAAAGAGTTGTAAATGAAAAAAGTTCACGGTCTCCAAATGTTTCCCAAAGAAGTGACCCATCCAAAGGAAAACCCCAAAATTCACTTCAAGAATAGAGAAAGTCTTCAATTGATAATTCTGATGGCGGAGGAGAACAAAACCCTCCTAAGGGAAATCTTGAAAAGCCACACATGCTCCCAGTTGCTAGTAAGAGGAAGAAAGATACAAATAAAGAGGGAGAAAACGAAGACATACCTGGATATGAAATTGGCCCGAAAGACATGGAACTCGATATAAATGTTGAAGAAATAGAAATTGCAGATGACGAACAGAGACTACAAGAAAACATAACGATTGCAAGAGAATTGGCTACCTAAGAGACAATTATATTTGAAGAAGAGTCCCTTACCCTGCATCGTGCTACATTCAATAAAAATTCCAGAAAGTTAGTCATTGAAAAGGTAAATTAAAAAAATAAGAAAATTCAAGAAAAATGGAATTCAAAATTTGACTTTCAAGGGGTTCCACCCTCCAAAGTCATGGAATTTCATGAGGCCACAGGAGAAGCTTTAAAGTTTTCAATTGGAGATATAGAAAATGAAAATGCAATTCTAAAAGATGGAATAAAAGAATTGGAAAATGCTCCAATACCCCCACCATTGTTTGCTAGTCCTATCGCCACCATACAGCCCTTGAAGACTCTGGAAGGAAGACCAGAGTCAAGCTCAAGATTAAAAGGAACATCAAGTTTGCTAGATGCTATTAGAGTCGATGACAACATCCAAAAGAGAATGTCCTTGATTCTTGAAACTTGGGAGTTGGCAACCAGCTTTGTCTCTTTAGGCTCGTGAATGACACACTTCAGGCAGTATCTTCAGGCAAACTTGGAAAACGATGAAATTTTTTATAAAGGAGCTATCTCTACTTTTAGTGCTAAGGTTTCAGGTCTTAGTGAATTTCGGTGAAAAGAAGAGGATTTGCCTTCAACAATCCATTTAAAACAATTAAAGGCATGTTGGCTCAAGAGAATCAAAAGTTTAAAAGAAATGTTAGCTAAATGTGATGTCAATAGTGTAAAAAGGGGTGAATTATATTTAATATTTATTGAGTTAGAACTAGTCGGGTCGACTAATGATGTGGAGAACCTACATTTAATTATGAACTCAATACTCTTATCAAAGGAACAAATGGAAGAGAAGTTGGACACGTTAAAAATTGCATCATCAGAAAAATTCAACAACCTGACCGAATATTTAGAGACAGATGTAGAGAGTTGGTTGGTCTATTATGCAAACAAAAACGATGATATTGAGGATACCCTTCATCAACTCTCGATGTATTTTAAAGATCTCGAAAATTCATCATTTGATATTTAAGTAAGACAGAAGATAACGGTTGCACCCATGAGAGAATATATTGAAAATTGGTTAAAAAACACTTTAATCGAGATAATTGAATCGGATCATAAGAAAACAGTTACAATCGGTCAGGAAGTTCTAGCAAAAGAAAGTATAAAAGACATCCCAGCCAACAAATGAAAGAGAGAGAGATTCCATCAATGTAAGTCAAACGGTCATTTTTCATAATTCCCCATCTTCTATACTTCTCGCTTAGAGATCATCAAACTTATGTCTTTTCATTCTTTGAAAACTCGGCCGATTTCTAATTGTTTTTCTCGTTTCTTTCAGGTTCAGGTCTATCTTTTAAAGGTCCACAGGAACCTCATCCCAATCTGTTTGGATGAACGCTTTTATTTTAATTTTACATTTCAGTGTAAAACCAAACAATTGTTTTTTGAAACTCCTTAGAGACTATTTCGGGGCATAACTTTAATGATTTATCAGACTTTGAGATTCCTGAGTATGAGATTTTTAGAGTTTATCAGACTTTGAGATTCCTGAGTATGAGATTTTTAGAGTGTGCTCATCATAATCTTTTTCAGTTTTAAATGCAATACTCATTTAAAGTGCTCTGCATTGTGGCCTTGTATCTTTTTTGTCTTATGATATGACCAAATCTTTCTTCTATTGTGATGGATGTGAGGAATATGTTAATCGTATACGATGTTTTTTTTACTTTTGTATAATATTGTAAAAATATCATATTTCTGTCTTGAATAAGTTCCTAGTCCTTTTCTCAAGAACCTTTCTTTTGTGATTAAACTTTTTATATTTGAACTGTATTTTCATAATTCATTTTAGCAATAAGAGAGTAGTACCACCTCTTTAAAAACACATGGGGATTTATCCTCATGATGTTTTTGTTGAGATCTTGAACAATCTGAACATCAACAGACAGCAATCACCTAGGCTTGAAAAATTCACAAAACTCAAGGTTGACCTAGTCTTTACTAAACTCATCGAGTAATCAGAAGATTCAGTGAATTTGATTATAGCAGCACACGACATGCACTTCTTTCCTTTTTCAACATGTCAGTCACTCAGCTTTACAGTTAATACAAGTGCTACAAACTAAAAAATGAAATGAAAGAATCTACACAAGCAATGTTCAGGCTACAAACAAACAATTTAATACAAAACTTTCATCTTTCACAGAAAACCATGCCTCTTGATGTGATTTCTGATGATCTATATTCCTATTGATATCCTAATAAATGCTTAGACTCACAGGAATTTACTTCACACTGAAAGACTACTTTATTCAATATTATTCTATATTTTTTTTCACTTCAAATTTCAAAGAGGTATCATAGTATGAAATCTTAGTTTGGAAATTGTGTACCGTTCCTAGTAAGTGAACAAAATATCAGAATCATAAATTTGCAGAGTTGGGTGAGGTTATGTATTCTATAACCACAAAATTCTCCATTTGGGGCAGAACCTTCTCATTCTGTATCTTGGCATGCTCCTCATTTGTGTTAAGCTCTTCCAGCTCTTTAACACCGGGGAAAAGTGACAGGAAACCCCATGTAAAACCTTTGGCCCAAGCAAGAGAAAAATTCTGACCAAAACTAACCTGCCCAACTGATGGAAAAATATCCTTATACCCACTGAGGATCTCAACCAGCTCAAACCTCTGTGGATCTGCGAGACCCTCCTTCGGCTTAAGGACTGCAATCCTAATGGCCCCATAAAATGGCATCATAGGCTCACCAAGGTCAGCCTCCCAGTCCAGAGCAAGTAGGTCATCTACAATGGGTAGAACAAACTCGTTCCCCACATTGACATGTTGGGGATGAGCACAATACTCTGCTAAGCTCTGTTTGTCTTTGTATCTGCTGTGCAGCGCATGAGTATATTTGTAAGTCCCAGAACTGAATCTCAATGCAGGGCCTGCTGTTAATTCTAACACTTGGTCCAGTGACTTCAATCCTTGCAGGGCTGAGATCATGGCATTGACCTTTTCAGGAGGAGTGCTCTCTTTGATATTGAAGAAAACAACATGTTCCACAACCTTAGAAGGCAGAGAGTCCATATTTGCAGAAAACTTTGCAGAGAATGAAGTGGGTCTTGAGATTCGTTTGGGAAACACCCAATTCCCTCTTTGATTGCGTGAAGTTTTCGGATATGCGGACCCAAATGGTGAAATAGTCAGAGGTTGAAGATATGCATCACCCGCAAAAATATATGAAGATCTAAATGGTGAAATAGTCAGAGGTTGAAGATATGCATGACCCACAAAATTATATGAAGATCTAAAGACGTGGGTATCCATGGTTGTTAAGGACTGGATTAGATTTGAAGTTACATAAGGTGAAAGCATACCTGCGACATTAATCTGAGAGCACAGAGCTGTCATGTCTATCCTAATCATTTGCTCTTTGATGCACAATAGTGACCATTACGCCGTAAGGCATTTCCCCATCCAATATACCCCTGATGTGACTTCTTTAGCTGTCCTGGTCATCCAGATTCGTTAGACGACCATCGAGCTGCTCTGAACAGTTGATCGTGGATAAATAATCTCTCGTAGAGGCAGATGTCTTCCGATGGGACGTTTGTTGCACTCTATCCGTCGATCGTGCGTAGCAGTCGGGTTTGCCCGCGGTTAGCCAGACGTCGGCGATTCCCGTTCGGTGCGCCTTACCCGCTTGGCTTCTCGGAAGGGTAAAGAAAATGCCATGGCGGTTCTGTTGGCGCTGTGCCGTCAAGAAGGCGGCACTGTTCTAAACGAGCCGACGACCATTGGGTCACCCACCGTCTATCACCCGCCTTCAGGTGAGTGCGCCCGAACAGGAACAGCGTCGGGAGTGAAGCTATGAGTGCGCCCGCGGAGGTGAGGCGGGCCGTCCTGGTCGGGAGTGGAACTGTTAGTGCGCCCGCGGAGGTGAGGTCGGCCGTTCTGGTCGGTGAGTTGGCAGGAACAGCCACGGGTCTGGAACAGGTTTAGGTGGGCTCCCGAATTCTCATTCATTTGTGTCCAATAGACAGGTAGGCCTAGAATTTGACGGCCTACAGCCCTTATTTGAACAGCCAAACCCATATTTGACACGTAAATACAAACTCCACACGTAATTGCTGACCTGCATCAAAATTATGATCTCGTCAAATTGACTTGTAACTAAGTGGACTACCAAGTCAAAAATCCTAGTAGGTATATATTGTATATGATATAGTAGGTATATAGTGTATATGATATATAGTATAGGCCATACACATGGCTTCACTAAGGTTTGTGAATCATAAAGGAATATGCTAGGTTAGTTGAAAGAATAAATTGCTTCACCCCGGTTTGTGAATAGCATCTAGTTGAAGTGAAAGAATAAATGAGTAAGTCAGATTGAGTTTTGAAGTGAAAGAATAAATGAGTAAGTCAGATTGAGTTTCTCTATTCACAAATGATTGAGTTTTATGCACTATTTGGAAATCTATACCAAATAATAAATGTTCTATGAAATGTTTTATAAATATAAAAGATTTGAGAATAAAGAGTTCTATGAAATGTTTTATAAATATAAAAGATTTGAGAATAAAGAACTTGTAGGTTTTCACATGGTTAAAAATGGCGACCGTGCAGTGAAGTATATATGTAGTATATACCTCCTCAATGCATCATTGTATTGTGATTAATGATAATGTGTGAGTCACTATGGACTCTCATGAGTTCACTTTTGTTAACTCATTTCCAACAAACAAAACTATATCGTTGTTTTGATCCGGTTCTTAAAAAACTCTGGTTAAGGATCTTTAATTAAGGAATGACTTTTTGTTTGAGAATGCGAACTGGCTCTTAAAAAATTATGGTTAAGGACCTTTAATTAAGGAATGGCTTTTTGTTTGAGAATGAGAACATTTTCCTTTACATAAAGAATAGGGGTGAATCTACAAACAAAACTGGAAGTTGGCCAGGAAATTGAGTGCCTGGTTGAATCTTTTTTTTTTTAAATTTGACACTTATTAATTTGCATGAAACTTAAAATGAAAGGCATGTAAAACAAATTGTTGTCATCAAGTTTTGACTTGACAGACAAAGTAAATTTGAAATTACAGGCCTGCAGGAAGTATTGTTTTGTTCCTTATTCTGTGTTTTTTTTTTCTTGTCCCCTATGGCAATGACAATACATTCAACACACATAAAATGGGCAAGAGGTACCCATCTCGGGTCAAACAAACCATTTAGTTCAAGTGAAAATTGTCTCTTCAAGCAAAGCAGGGAAGTGGGTTTGGGTCAATGCCAAACAGTTTCGAGGTATTTTAAAATGTAGAGCTACTCGTCTAAAATGAGAACAAACAAGGAACAAATTGGTCCCCTGTAATAAACTTTCAAACAAGTCTTTTTTGCAAAAGTGTAACACCAACAGAACTAAAGACAACAGTGATTATGCATTGTACAGTCCCACATCCACACCTCTCACATGGTCACCTGACCTGTATGTGTAAGAGTTACTAAATGCCAAGAGGAGATTGGAGGTTTTGGAAGTCAAAGGGCATGATAGAGACCTTCAAATCCAACTATTGACAGTAGAAAATCGAGACTTAGCAGAAAACAATAAAGTTTTAATAGATCAAGTGACATTGTTGCAAGAAGCC
>ML816561.1:8726-20309 GCA_009831015.1 Picea engelmannii
CGAATTGACACATCGTTGTCAAAGATAATCGATGAATATATAGGTACCACATAGAGAAAATAACTGTATTAAACGCAGTGGGTATATCTCTGAGTATTTTAAATTCATAGTCACACCTTGCATGCTAAAACATTGTCATTACAGAGCCATAATGCACCTACCATATCGTTGTCATTCAATTAATATAACAAAATCGCAATGAGTAGTTCTCAATAAAAATTTCGCTACCCAGTTTAAACGCTAACAATCGCTACCCAGTTTAAGCGCTAGAAATTCACTACCCAATTAATGTAACAATTGCTACCACATGGAATGCACCGGGTAGCACTGTTATCCCTCCATACACATAATAAAAAGGGGTTGTCACTAAATTGCTATGAATTTATGCTGTCATACCCTTAACAAACAGAAAATTTAATAAAAAGTTGGAAAGTGTGAGTGACGCACAGGGTGAAATCGCCATAAATGTAATAACTTGCAGACAAATTAAAACCCAGTAAAAAGGGGTTCTATAGCAGCCAATAGATGGGTAAAACACCTACAAAAAAAAAAAAAAATGAATGTTGTAAAGAGATAGGAGGATTTCGCAGACCAGAGGCATAAACAAAGAGTCAATTCGCCTTTAATGTATCATGGAAGAGAAAGAATTCCGTTTGCCAAAAGTAATGAAAACTCGGAGCAAAGGAAAGTGTTAATTCGCGGAGTATTTTGTCATTAGATATAATAAAATGCGGAGGAAAATTTATGAGGTTTAGTGCATCGAAAACTTAGAGTAAATTTCCATCAGAATTAATAAATCACAGGGTAAACTATGGATTAAATATGCAGAGATATTCGTTATCAAACTGTAAACAATTGCATAGAAAAATATTTCGTGGTTGAATACTTGCAATGGAAAAAAAGAACAGTACGGAGAGGAATTCAATCGCATGAAAGTGAAAGACAATCAATCAACCAAGAACAATCAACATGGGTAGATGGTTGCGAAGAAACATTCGTCACTCATCATCATCGCATAGAAAGGTAGGGCATTAGGATCTATAGGTCTATTAACACTGAAGTGACAATTGTCGATCCAACTCCTGGCCGATTTCCCAGGCGAGGACTGATGAGCTGGGGATGAGGGCGAAGTAAGAAGGGAAAACTCATCACAAAATAAATAAAACCATAGGACGGTCATGACATGCAAGGATCAAAAGACAACGAAATCAATAAACAACAAGCTTAAGGCTATGGGGGAGATTCAATTATCAATTAAAATTCTAGGTCAATCATTTTATTTACCCAATTAAATATACATAACAAAAAGTGAAAAGTATACTAATAATCTACCATGTAGAAATAAAGGAAGTGTATCGTAGCCCAAGTCACCCACTCTGAGTTGTTGTCTCGCACGCTCCATGCAGATCTCACTTGCCAACCAATGAGACTTCACCGGTAGCTCCCAGCCAATGCTAGGGGTACTCTTCTTCCCCCTTAGCCCCCTAATCCACAAAGGGGCCACACAAACTAACCAGAGAATTAGCTAGCTCCCAGCTCGCCTTGCAAAGCTGATCTACCACTCCTCACCGAGCTGGGTATCCTAACTCCCACAAGCTAAGTTAGTCATGTATAAAATTTTGCAGCATAACATTACACATAACAGAAAAGATCCATCATCCTTCTCCTCCCTCCATTATATAGAGTTTCAAAGTCTTTTACTTTCCCAAATTTTCATTTAATTTATTTTTCAACAATTTAATTCATAAAATCCTGCCCGTACATGTGCTACCCATCCCCTTCATTGCACCATAAACTAATTTGATTAATTAATTAATTACTCCTATTTCCCTCACCCATCTAAAGCACTCCTAGAATCGCTCCTAGGTGTCCCCATATTCACTTACAAGTTTTAATGACTTTCCCCCTTACTAATTTACTAGTTGAGTTTAATTTAGAAAGTTCTTAAATGCTAGATACCTTACTAAGTTCAACTTTCTTCTTTTTCCTTGGGTTTCCCCTTTCTTTTTATGTTCCCTCTTTTTCCTAGTTTCCTAACTCTTTTAAATTTCTCTCTTTCCCTTTTCATTTAAAAATCAAATTGGCATGTGTAGAAAGTATTTTTTCCCCTTTTTCATTTTTAATTAATAAATTTTTATTAGCATAAGTGACAAAACAATTGTTTCCCCTTTTTCCCTTTTTACATTTTATCCCCCAAAATATTTTTATAAATTAAATGAATTACTTATCCCCTTCTCGTCACATGATTAATGATGATTATCATTATTAATTATTTATTTTTATGTAAATAGATTAAAATTTCTTTTATCACAAGTATCACTTAGACCTAGACTTTATTTTCCTAGGCTGGGCGACAATTTATTAGGGGAAATGTTTTAAATCTTTCTTATCACGTTATTCATCCTAAGGCCATCTAGCCTTATCCATTTATTAATTAACAACGTGACGTGCCCTTCAAGACGCACTAGGTGCTCCAAGGGTGCCACTCGCCTCAATTCGTTTCCCTTGCGTGACATGCCCTTCAGGACGCACTACGTGCTCCAAGGGTGGCACTCACCTCTTTCCATTTTTTCTTGCACGATATGCCCTTCAAGAGCCACTACGTGTTCCAAGGGTGCCACTCGCCTCTTGACTGACTTGGTAGACATCAAAATCCCTGGAGTCAATACTCCACCAGGTAATCTTGTGGGAGAATAAGGGCATTTAAGGAATAAGGTCCCTGCCTTATTGCTCGCCCCTTAGAATCAGTGAGCGACTTTCGTGGTCTCCCTCATGGCATCATGTGTATTCTCGAGCTAGGTAGTTGTTAACCTATTTTTCGAGCCATGGCAGGAGTGCTCATAGGCTGTGGCAAGTTTGTTGTCCACACCTCTCCCTTAACATCTCTGGTTATCATGTGTGACCCCTCTACTCCACATGCATGTGAGTTTGGTCAGCAAGCTATCGTCAGCTTGCATCATCAACAAATCATGTAGGAACAAAATCCATAATCATAACATCTAATCAGATGCACGTATGTCATATATATACAACAATCAGACCCCAATAGTCCACTCCCTGACTCGATCCGGAGTCCAAGGGTTACATCAATGCCTCAGCATCCCCGAGGTCCAAATCTTGCACACTCAGGTGAACCAAGTCAATAGCACCTGCCTAAGTCAATACAACAAAATAACATATAATCACAACCATAGTGCCTCATAATAATAATCAACAGTCAATGGTATAATAATCTGGATCACTTGCAAGCATGTGTCCTCAAAGAATAAGTTTGCTCAGTGCACACAACAACAGGATGTTACATACACCCCCTCTTGGTCTAAACATCATCCCGAAGTTTCATAGTATATAAGCGCCGAAATAATGTGTATCACAGTATCATAAGTCTATCTATCCAACAAAAATGAAAATTGTTGGCGTATAACATATGCGTCCTCCGAGGTCCTCGAGTGTGGACTATAGTTTTCCCACTGGACCTTGACCTCATCTATTGTTCAACGCCATAGCTGTCGAATGTGATGATCCAAGATGCGGATCAGCTCATCTGTGAGCGCACCCTGATATTACACCCACAAGGTGCTCAATTAAAAAATGTGTAGGATCACTAATCATAATGTCTCAAACAGAGACGTGAAAGACATCGTGCATACACCTCAATAATCAAGAAAGGCTAGTCAATAGGCCATAGGCCTCTCTTTTCGACAATCTCGTAGGATCCCACGAACCTAGGAGATAGTTTGTCCCCTTTCCAAACTTGCATGAACTCTTACATGGTTTCAGGCACAAAAACACTCGATCACCACATCATAACTATGGTCGACACGACGTGCATAGACATAACTATTATGTCGATCATGCGCTTCCTTGATCCTTTGTCTTATATTTTGCATTTAATATTCCATTTCTTGGATCGCTTCTGGTCCCACCAGGACCCTATCCTCAAGCTGATCCCAACTCAAAGGCGTCTGACATAGTCACCCATAAAGAAGCTCGAAGGGAGCCATCTTAATGGTGCTTTGGTAACTTTTGTTATAAGCGAATTATACTAGTGGCAAGAATTCTTCACAATAATTTTGTTGGTCCATCACGTGCATGCGCAAAATGTCTTCCAAGGTTTGGTTCATTAATTCGGTCCGTGCATCAGTCTCTGGGCGATATGCAGTTCTAAAGTTAAGTTGGGTTCCCAAGGCCTCTTGGAAACTAGTCAAAAATCCTTTAGTAACACCGATCCTTGATTGAATATAATCCTCTTAGGTACGCCATGAAGCCTCACTATCTCACCGATGGAAACTCTAGCTATGTCATGTTCCTGATATGGCATACACACCAGAATAAAATAAGCACTCTTCTTCAGAGTGTCGACTACCAAAAAATTCGATTCATGTCTCCTTGCCTTCAGTGGCAATCCAATAATGAAATCCATCGAAATAACCTCCCATTTCAATTCTGGAATAGCGCGTGGTTGTAGTAATCCTACTGGATGTCTATGTTCACCCTTTAACTGCTGACATTCTAGACATCTGGCCCCATAGTTGACTATGTCTGCCTTCATTTTTTTCCAGAAGGATGGGGTTTTAAGGTCCTCCCTCATATTCGTGACTCTCAGGTGAGCCATGTACACTTCTCTGTGAGCCTCATTTAGGATCAAATCCTCAAGTCGTCGTTTGGTGGTACGTAAATTCGATTTTCAAATCTCAGTAGTCCGTCGTCGTTCAATATAAATCCTTCAAATCTTGGTACCATCATTTTGTTTTGTCCGATAATATCCTTGACCTCTTTGTACTAGTCATCGTCGCATTGTAAATCTAGAATCCTTCCACTTAGATTTGTTTGAAGAGGCAACACCGAAAATGCGTGGTATCCGAATCAATGCATCTGCCACTCGGTTCATTGTTCCTTTTATGTAAGAAATCTCGAAATCATACTTGCTAAGTGATTCTGACAAACGTCGTTGTCGCACGTTCAAGTTGTTTTGGGTAAAGATGTGTTGTATTCCACAGTGGTCTTTGTTTAGTTAAAATTTTCGTTAAACAAGGTAGTGTCCCTAACCTTCAAGGCATATACAATGGCTAACAACTCAAAATCGTGCATCGTATAGTTATCCTCATGCCTTCTTAGTTTCCTTGAGGTGTAAGCGAACACTCGACCGTCTTGCATCAAGACTCCTAAGCCTTCCTTGGATGCGTCAGTGCATGCCAAGAAGTTCGCGTCCATGTCAGGGAGCTTTAGTATCGGTGTTGTTGTCAACAACTCTTTGAGCCTCCCAAATACTTTCGTACATTCCTCGGTCCAAACAAAATTCTTGTTCTTCTTCTACAATTCCTTTATCGGATTTGCTATCTTTGAAAATCCCTCGACGAACCGTCGATAGTATCCTGCTAAACCCATGAATCTATGCACTTATGGGACATTCCTCAACGCGGGCCATTTCATAACAGCCTCGACCTTTGTTGGATCCACCATGATACCTTTGTCGGAGATGACATGCCCTAAGTAGTGAATCCTCTATTGATAAAATGAGCATTTGGAAAAATTCCCATATAATTTGTTCTCTCAAAAACACTGTAGTACCAAGCGCAAGTGCTCTTCATACTCCTCCATCGTCCAAGAGTAAATCAAAATATCATCAATGAATACTTGGACAAACTTGTCCAAGTACTCGCGGAACACCCCGTTCATCAAACTCATAAATACCCCTAGAGCAATTGTCAGTCCAAATGGTAAAACAGTAAACTTGTAATGCCCAAACCTCATCTTAAAGGCGGTCTTAGGGACGTCATCTTCCTTAATCCATAGCTGGTGATATCCTGATCGCAAATCGATCTTTGAGAACACCGTCGCATCCTTCATATGATCAAACAAATCATCAATCCTCAACAATGGATATTGATTCTTGATCGTTGCCTTGTTCAATTGATGGTAGTCAATGTAGAGCCTCCACGGCCCATCCTTCTTTCATATGAAAATAACAAGCACATGCCAGGGTGACACACTTGGACATATCAGTCCTAGGTCCAACAATTCTTTCAGTTGCATTCTCAACTCCTGTAAATCTAGGGTCAACATCTGATAAGGCGTTCTTGCTATCGGTTCAGTCCCTGGTTTTAGGTCTATTGTAAACTCCAATTCCCTCTCTGGTGGAATTCCAGGTAACTCTTCTGGAAAGATGTCTACAAACTCTCTCACCACTGAAAGGTGTTCTATACCTTTCGCTACTCCTTTCTCGTTTAACGCAAGGATCACATAAAGCTTAAATCCATTACGCATGCTCTTCCGTAGCTGCAAGGAAGAGATGAAACTCAGGGAAAATCCTTGGTTTCATCCTACAATAACGCGTCTTTTTCCCTCATCATCGACCAAGATCAATTGTTTCGTCTTATAGTTTAGTATCACCTCATGCAATTACAACTAGTCCATACCAATCATGACGTCATAAGATCCTAAGATCGTGACGTACAAGTTGGCCCTGTTGACAAACTCTCCCAGGTTAAGGGTACAACCTATAACCTTTCCTCCAAACTTTTGTTTAGCTCCCAAAGACATCTCTACGAAGATAAACTCATCTTGTTTGACTGCCATTACCTTAATCCTTTTTATCATTGCACCAGATATGAAACTGTCTGTAGCACCGTGATCTATCAAATACTAAGGGTCTGGTCAACGACGGTACCTGATGTCTCGAGCGCTGTCGACTGGTGCTCTTCCTGGAAGTTATTCGCCGCTGCAAGAATCCGATGGGCCTTACCCAAAACTCCCATGGTAGTGGGTCCGACTGATCTAGATGCTACAGCCCCTTCCTCTGGGCAGAAATGTGGGTAATGTGTCTCCCCACAATCCAACACACTTTCTTCAGTCTAGTAATCCTGGTACCCAAAGTAGAAGTTGAATTCTCATATTAAGGACAAACTCAAACTTCTTGACCTCACGCTTCTGGGTAATTTGGTGCGGAGCATACCGAAGCAACTCCAAAATGGGCCTCGTATGCCAGCACCATGCGGATGCCTTGTCGCAAGGCATTGAACTCGTTGAGATGACACTCGATGAATTCCTCAGAAATATACCTCTCCTAGAACCATTCCTCGAACAATTTCCATGACACGTCATTGACGACCATGTTCAAAGTGGAAAGAACGTCTTCCACCATAGAAGAGTGTTCCCCTTCAGTTGAAATACCACCATGCGGACCTTCATGCTAGAGGTCGTATAGCGAAGCGTGAAGCATAGCTCCTTGATATACAACCATGCCTCAACGGAACAACCATCCACGACACTCGAGGACTCGAGAACTCAACTCTCTCAAGTTCTCGATGGATGCTAACGGTACTGGATAGGGCGCGTTGTGGACCCTTAGGGGTACAGGTTCCCTGGCCTCATCTTAGTACTGATGGTGAATAAAGGCCCTTTGGCATTACCTGGAAGGTCCTTGTCAGACCATCATCATCCCTAAAAACAAGTGAATCCAGCCCAAGGACTTGTTCTTCCCCTTGGGGGTTCGACTTTGAGGGTGCAAGAACTTTTGGAGACATCACACCTCCTTCCACGACTCCACATTGCGAACCTCAGAGGTGTCCTCTAAATACGGTCAACACATGGACACGTTAAGGTTTTTAATTAACGCAACAGTTAATACTCACAGGTTTAGTGCAGTGGAAATCCTAGCGATCCACAGTCGCAAGGTTGAACCTGCTCTGATACCATATGTAACGACCCCAAAGGTTACTACTACCAGTGAAGAAAAAATTGAAAATTTTTATTTTGTTTTTAGGTAGGAAGTTAATGACGACAACAGTTGAACCACAAAACTGACGACAAACACCATGCAAGGATATCTGAAAACAGAGAACAACGACTTAACATTAGCACATCAAGAAACAAGGTGAAACATGCAGAAGTCAACGACAAACAAAAATGACTACTTGCCCAACATAAACACGAAGATTCTTATAGGCTAAGTGACAACGTCCACATTCCCGACACAACGGTCTCGATGACCAATAACTAGAACCTCAAAGGTGTGCAAACCAAACACATGAAGGCGTTACAACCCAAGTGCTAACAACAACTTACAATGATAAAAAACACCCTCAATGGGATTCGCGACTCTGACCAAGTTATCATTCGCTGCTATGCAATAGGGCACGCCATGATCCCCTCAACTGGAATCATGTTTTCACAAGGAAATATACGAGACATTAACTGAGGCACAACAAAATCTCAGGCAAACCTACATCAATTAAAGGATGCGATTATCCATCTAAGGATTATTCTCTTTGGTAGCCATAAGGAAACACTATCTAACCTTAATATCGTTGTCCGTAAAAGTTTGTTGTCAACAATCCACATGGTTATCTATCAAGGATCTATGTCTAACAATGGTAACACAGTCTAACTGTAAAATCTATGTCTGTTAATAGATAGTCGTATAGCATTGATATCCTTCTAATAGTTATTGCTATCTATTAATAAAGGTTGTCTAGATTATATTGTGGTATATCAAATATATTATATAGAAGATTTGATATGATATTGTTGTCATTTAATATATAAAATTGTTGTCTAATTAAAATTCAAACACAAATTACATAAAAATTGTTGTCAATAGTCGTTCAAATCATTGTAATAACATATCGCCTACCTAACATATAACACTATAATAATGATAATCAATGAAATAATATATCACTTTCCTTATTATCTAAAATTCCACTTACTCTAATTAATGGAGTAATTAACAACATTATCCTGGTATTTGATCAAGTCTTCAACCATGAGTTTCAAGGTTCTCTGCATACTCCAAAATTCTTGAAAATTAGAGTAATTTTTAATTTTCAAGTTGCTTATTGGTTAATATTTTTATCAACTTCTATTGTTTTACTAAGTTTTTACACATGCAAATAGCTTTCCATTACTTTTTGTTACCACCGTTATATTGACGTATGTAGCAGAGCTATGGAGTTGAAGGGGCAAATTAAATAACAATAATTAGGGCGGTAGCACATCTGCCAAGGTCTCAACTCCCAATTTTTATATATTTGGCTATCACGGTAATAATAATCGCCTTCCTAACATCGTTGTATATTAATTTATATTTATAAATTTAAAGGTAAGATTTTGATAAATCTTTGGATAGGTTGTTGTCATACATACAAGTGTACATAAAATTTATCTTTATTAAACATACAAGTTGACTATTAAATTCTCCATCAAAACTACACTGTCTTTTTCCAGAAATGAAAATTACTCTTATATTTATAACATATATAAATGGATTACATTTCACATATTGATCAGTACATTTTGAGGCCAAAAGGGTGCTATTGGCAAATGGAGTCCACGCTTTTATATTAAAAAAATTGGAACTGACAGCCGATGTTAATCAGAAACTGCCACCTCTATTTCGACGTCCCTGAAATACCTGGAACCTTTAACAGTCGGGAATGAGCTCCTGTAATTATAGTGACAGAGCCTCCAGTTCGTGAATAGAGCCTTCCAGGTTTATGGAGTGATGGCCAAAAATGTTAATGTAGAGATTCTCATCATATCGTTTGGTAAACAAGATATGGTTGTGTAATAAAAACAATGAATAGGATAACGCTCAGTAATTTCCACGGAAATCATAGTGTGTATATTATGTAAAGTGCCATGAAAACAATTGTGGGTATGTTGGGTAAAACACTGTCAACTTAAGGTAAGGACACAATCAATATCTGGATAAAAACGTACTAGTAAAAATGAATTGCAAAAAAAATGATTTGGTAATAACGAATTGACACATCATCGTCATAGATAATCAATGAAAATATAAGTAGCATGCAGAGCAAATAATAGTATTAAAAGCAGTGGGTATATCTCTGAGTATTTTAAGTTCACAGTCACACTTTGCATGCTAAAATGTTGTCATTACACAACCATAATGCACCTACTATATCGTTGTCATTCAATTAATATAACAAAATCGCAGTAGGTAGTTCTGAGTAAAAATTTCGCTACCCAGTTTAGACGTTAACAACCGTTACCGAGTTTAAACGCTACCAATTCATTATCGAGTTAACGTAACAATCGCTACCACATGGAATGCTCTAGGTAGAACTGTTATCCCTCCATACACATAATAAAAAGGGGCTTTCACTAAATTTATAGTAATTTATGTTGTCAAACCCTTAACGACCAAAAAATTTAATAAAAAGTTGGCAAGTGTGAGTGACGCGCAAGGTGAAATCACCATAAACGTAATAACTTGCAGAGAAATTAAAACGCAGTAAAAATGGGTTCTATAACAGCCAATAGATGAGTAAAACGCCTACAAAAAAATGAATTGAATGTTGTAAAGAGCTAGGAGGAATTCGCAGGACAGAGGCATACATGCATAGTCAATTCGCCTTTAATGAATAATGGCAGAGGAAGAATTCCGTTTTCCAAAAGTAATGAAAAAGAAGAGAAAAGGAAAGTGTTGATTCGTAGAGGATTTTATCATCAGATCTAATAAAACGGAGAGGAAAAATTTTGAGGTTTAGTGCATCAAAAAATCAGAGTAAATTGCCATCAGAATTAATAAATTGCAGGGTAAACTATGGATTAAAGACACAGAGATATTCACCATCAAAGTGTAAAAAATTGCGCAGAAAAATATTTCGTGGTTGAATACTTGCAATGGAAAAAATGAACAATAAAGAGAGGTATTCAATCGCAAGAAAGCACAAGACAATCAATCAACCAAGAACAATCAACATGGGTAGACGGCTACGCAAAAACATCTTTCACTCATCATCGTCGCATAAAAAGGAAGGGCATTAGGATCTATAGGTCTATTAATACCAAAGTGATGACCGTCGATCTGGCTCCTGGCCGATTGCCCAGGCGAGGACTGATGAGCTGGGGACGAGGGCAAAGTAAGAAGCACAAACTCATCACAAAATCAATAAAACCATAAGACGGTCATGACATGCAGGGATCGAAAGCCAAGGGAATCAATCAACAATGAGCTTAAGGCTATGGGGGAGATTCAATTATCAATTAAAATGCTAGGTCAATCATTTTCTTTACCCAATTAAATATACAGAACTAAAATCACAAAGTATAATAATAATCTACAATGCAGAAATAAAGGAAGCGTATCATATCCCAAGTCGTCCGCTCTGAGTTGTTGTCTCGTGCAAATCCCTCTTGTCGACCGATGAGACATCATCAGTACCTCCCAGCCAACACTAGGGGTACTCTTCTCCCCCCTTATCCCCCAAGCCGCAAAGGGGCCACGCACACTAACCATAGAATCAACTAGCTCCCATCTCGCCTTGCAAGGCCGAGCTACTACTCCTTACCGAGTCGGGTATCCCAACTCCCACAAGCTAAGTCAATCGAGTCTAAAATTCTGCAGTGTAACATTACGCATAACAAAAGATATACATCATGCTTCTCCTCCCCCCATTATATAGAGTTTTGAAATCGTTTACTTTCCCAAATTCCCATTTAATTTTTTTTTCAACAATTTAATTCATAAAATCCTCCCTGTACATGTGTTAGCCACCCCCTTCATTGCACCATAAGTTAATTTGATTGATTAATTAATTACTCCTATTTCCCTCA
>ML816561.1:38665-49395 GCA_009831015.1 Picea engelmannii
ATTATCTAACTATTTTATGTTTTAGTCTTCTTTTAGGAACAACATAAATTTAAAAGAAAATATATTTTTTTATTATTTAAATTACATTTTTAAATAGATAAATTAATTTAACTATTAAAAAACCCTTAAAAAATTAAATCTTTCAAACATCAAATATCAATATAAAAAAAATCAGATTTAAAATACACATTTTCATTTTCAAATGCTATGTTACATATTCTAATGTGAATTGGAATGTAATTCAGCACTAAACATTTTAGTGTGAAATGAAAGCTAATTAAACTATGCACTCATTTCCACTTCCTTGAAGTGACCATCAATATTTACGATTAAAAATAGGTCCCAGTTAAAAATGGGATCCAAATCATGACATCGCTTTTGCGTCTTCCAACAAGGATGTATGTGCAGCACCCAAGTGTACGTAGTGCTTACTATATGAACTCATCGTTAGACATGACTGAATACAAAATTATATACGTATTTAAAAATTACAGTTCCCTAATTAAAAAGGTGTTCAATTTTCCATTAATTGGAGAGGTGTTGAATTCTATGGATTTTAATTTTATTATGTCATATTTTTTCTTTTTATAAACTGTATTGCCAGCCTTTTGATGTACCAAAATTGTTGTATTGCCAGCCCTTTGATGTATTGAAAGTTTTCAAAAATTGTTGTATTGCCAGCCTTTTGATGTACCAAAGACGGGACAGCTTGTATTGCCAGCCTTTTGATGTACCAATCCCATCATCATTGTTGAAATTGGATTGATAAAAAAATCTTCATGGCCTCGGATAAGGGTAATCATACCGTTCCTTTTATCCAGAAAAAATTGTCAATTGTCCTTAACTTAAAAGTTAAAGTAACTCAGAGAACCCATAATGTTTGGAGCTTTGTTCATCAAACTTTAAGGTTAAGAACATTATTCTTAACGATTTTGGCCTATTTTAAAACGTGGAAAGTTTGGTTATAATATTAAAACCATTATTTTTTAGTAGTCAAATGTTTGTCAAATCTCGACCAATAAACCGGACCTTCAAAATCGCTTAACGGCCCCGCTTTAAGTAGGCGAGACTATAGTTCATACAGTTCGGCTTTAACCTGTCGAAGGCCTGATTTTCGTCGAAGTTCATAACCTGATTTTCGTCGAAGTTCACGCATCTCTGTCCGCTTTTCGTCGAAGTTCACGCATCTCTGATTTTCGTCGAAGTTCACGCATCTCTGTCCGCTTGAAATTCCTGCCACTCAAATCGAATCATCTGAGATGCAGCGTCACGGATGAAATCATCTCACACTTAAACGTTGAGGTATGCCAGATTCCGGTGAGTGTTGTTTGTCGAAAAAGTTGAAATTTTTTCTATATAAGGCCTCCCTAAGTATTCCCAAGCAAAGAGTAAAGATAGCACGGAAAAAAATATTTTAATTTAATTTAAATGAAATAAAAAAATTTCACTATTTTTTTTTAAATATTATATTAAAAAAATATAAATGTAAATTGTATTCAAATATTTTAATGTATGAAAAGTCTAATCATGTGAATTTTTGGTAAGTACTTTAATTTTGTTAAAATGTTTCTTTTCACTTAGTTATATATAAAAAAATTAACAATTTTGTTTTTATTTTTATATTTATATTAAAAAAATTATATTCGCATTAAATAAAAAAAATCTAATAAACATTTAACCACAAGTGTAAATGTAAATGTAAATAATATTTTAAATGTTTTAGTGTTGAGTTATATAAAGAAAAAATTAACAATTTTATTTTTATTTTTATTTTTATATTAAAAAAATTATATTCACATTAATTAAAAAAAAATCTAATGAAAATTTAACCACAAGTGTAAATATAAATGAAAATAATATTTTAAATAAAAATTTAACCACAAGTGTAAGTATAAATATAAATAATATTTTAAATGTTTTAGTGTTGAGTGGGTCTTTAATATCTCATGCATATAGAGAGTTTTATCCCATTCCTAATATCACACAATGTAACATTATAAAATGGACATCAATAATAATATCTATTGATTTTTTTTTTATCATCCTATCAATAAATCTATTTATTATTATTTTTTTGAATAAACTGATTGTATTGATTACCATAATTAAATGTGGTTGATATATTAATAGTAAAAAAAAAATAGAAAATGAGGTTGACTTATATTCACCACATTTGATTATGTAGTTGTACTATTTCAAAATGGATGTGTGTGGATAGTTTTAGTACATAATTTTCATTTAGTATGTGAATATGAAAATCTAATTACTTATGAAATACCATGCTTTTTATAAGACTTAAGATTCCCCTTTTTCACAAATTTTGTATTATTCTTTTATAAAAAAAAACCTATATTATTGTTCTAAAAAAATTTAATTCACAATTTTAAATTAAATTAGACATAATTAATTTGCATTTGCATAACAAAAACACTATTACATAATTGATACTGTATAAAACACACACATACAAAAACCATTGTTTCCAAAACTACTTTGTTATAACAGAATTCCACTAAGAACTATAAGATTCAACAATTCTGTTGAAGTGTAAATTTATATTAAATACATAATTCAACTATTAGCTAAATAACAACGCGACATGCCCTTCAGGACGCACTAGGTGCTCCAAGGGTTCCACTTGCCTCAATCTGTTTCCCTTGCGCGACATGCCCTTCAAGACGCACTATGTGCTCCAAGGGTGGAACTCGCCTCTTTCCATTTTTTCTTGCACGACGTGCCCTTCAAGAGCCACTATGTGCTCCAAGGGTGCCACTCGCCTCTTGACTTACTTGGTAGACATCAAAACCCTAGAGTTAATACTCTGCGAGGTAATCTTGTGGGAGAATAAGGGCATTTAAGGAATAAGGCCCCTACCTTATTGCTCGCCCCTTAGAATCATCGTGAGCGACTTTTGCGGTCTTCCCTCATGGCATCGTGGGTATTCTCGAACTAGGTAGTTGTTAACCTATTGTTCGAGCCATGGAAGGAGTGCTCGTAGGCTGTGGAAAGTTTGTTGTCCACACCTCTCCCTCAACGTCTCTAGTTATCATGTGTGACCCCTCTACTCCACATGCATGTGAGTTTGGTCGGCAATCTATCGTCAGCCTGCATCATCAACAAATCATGTAGGAACAAAATCCTTAACCATAACATCTAATTAGATGCACATATGTCATATATATACAAAAATTAGACCCCAATAGTCCACTCCCTAACTCGATCTGGAGTCCAAGGGTTTCATCGATGCCTCAGCATCCTCAAGGTCCAAATATTGCACACTGAGGTGAACCAAGTCAATAGCACCTGCCTAAGTCAATACAACAAAATAACATATAATCACAACCATAGTGCCTCATAATAATAATCAACAATCAATGGTATAATAATCTGGATCACTTGCAAGCATGTGTCCTCAAAGAATAAGTTTGCTCAGTGCACACAAGAGTAGGATGTTACATACATCCCCTTTTGGTCTAAACTTCATACCGAAGTTTCATAGTATATAAGTGCTGAAATAATGTGTATCACAGTATCATAAGTCTATCTATCCAACAAAAATGAAAATTGTTGGCGCATAACATATGCGTCCTCCGAGGTCCCCGAGTGTGGACTATAGTTGTCCCACTGGACCTTGACCTCATCTATTGTTTGATGCCATAGTTTTCGAATGTGATGATCCAAGATCCAGATCGACTCAGCCTTGAGCGCACCCTCATATTACACACGCAAGGTGCTCAATTCAAAAATCTGTAGGATCACTAATCATAATGTCTCAAATAGAGATGTGAAAGACATCATGCATACGCCTCAAGAATCAAGAAAGGCTAGTCAATAGGCCACAGGCCTCTCCTTTCCACAATCTCGTAGGATCCCACGAACCTAGGATATAGTTTGTCCCCTTTCCAAACTTGCACGAACTCTTACATGGTTTCAACCACAAAAATAATCTATCACTGCATCATAACTACAATCGACACGACATGCATTGACATAACTATTATGTCAATCATGTGCTTCCTTGATCCTTTGTCTTATAGTTTTCATTTAGTCTTCCATTTCTTGGATCACTTCTGGTCCCACCAGGACCCTATCCTCAAGCTGATCCCAACTCAAAGGCGTCTGACACAGTCACCCATAAAGAAGCTTGAAGGGATCCATATTAATGGTACTTTGGTAACTGTTGTTATAAGTGAATTCTACTAGTGGCAAGAATTATTCACAATACTTCTGTTGGTCCATCACATGCATGCACAACATGTATTCCATGGTTTGGTTCATTCGTTCGGTATGCGCGTCAGTCTCCGAGTGATATGCAGTTCTAAAGTTAAGTTGGGTTCCCAAGGCCTCTTGGAAACTAGTAAAAAATCCTCCAGTAACACCGATCCTTGATCGAATATAATCCTCTTAGGTACGCCATGAAGCCTCATGATCTCACTGATGGAAACTCTAGTTATGTCATGTTCTTGATATGGCGTACACACTAGAATAAAATGAGCACTCTTCTTCAGAGTGTCGACTACCACAAAATTCGATTCATGTCTCCTTGTCATCAGTGGCAATCCAATAATGAAATCCATCGAAATAACCTCCCATTTCAATTCTGGAATAGAGTGTGGTTGTAGTAATCCTACTGGATGTCTATGTTCACCCTTTAACGTCTGAAATTCTAGACATCTGGCCCCATAGTTGACTATGTCTTCCTTCATTCTTTTCCAGAAGGATGGGGTTTTAAGGTCCGCCCTCGTATTCATGACTCTCAGGTGAGACATGTACACTTCTCTGTGAGCCTCATTTAGGATCAAATCCTCAAGTCGTCGTTTGGTAGTATGTAAATTCAATTTTTAAATCTCAGTAGTCCGCCGTTGTTCAATATAAATCCTTCAAATCTTGGTACCATCATTTTGTTTCGTCCGTTAATATCCTTGACCTCTTTGTACCAGTCACCGTCGCATTGTAAAGATAAAATCCTTCCACTTATATTCGTTTGAAGAGGCAGCACCGAAAATGTGTGGTATCTGAATCAATGCATCTGCCACTCAGTTCATTGTTCCTTTTATGTAATAAATCTCGAAATCATACTCGCTAAGTGATTCTGACAAACGTCATTGTCGCACATTCAAGTCGTTTTGGGTAAAGATGTGTTGTATTCCACATTGGTCTTTCTTTAGTTAAATTTTTTGTTAAACAAGGTAGTGTCCCCAACCTTCAAGGCATATACAATGGATAACAACTCGAAATCGTGCATCATATAGTTATCCTCATGCCTTTTTAGTTTCCTTGAGGTGTAAGCGAACACTTGACCGTCTTGCATCAAGACTCCTAAGCCTTCCTTGGATGCGTCAGTGCATGCCAAGAAGTTTGCGTCCATGTCAAGGAGATTTAGTATCGGTGTTGTTGTCAACAACTCTTTGAGCCTCCCAAATACTTTCATGCATTCCTTGGTCCAAACAAAATTCTTGTTCTTCTTCTACAATTCCATTATCGGATTTTCTATCTTTGAAAATCCCTCGACGAACCATCGATAGTATCCTGCTAAACCCATGAAGCTATGCACTTATGGGACATTCCTTGGTGCGGGCCATTCCATAATAGCCTCGACCTTTGTTAGATCCACGATGATACCTTTGTCGGAGATGACATGCCCTAAGTAGTGAATCCTCTATTGATAAAATGAGCATTTGGAAAAATTCCCATATAATTTGTGCTCTCACAAACACTGTAGTACCAAGCGCAAGTGCTCTTCATACTCCTCTGTCATCCGAGAGTAAAACAAAATATCATCAATGAATACTAGGACGAACTTGTCCAAGTACTCATGGAATACCCCGTTCATCAAACTCATAAATACCCTTGGAGCGTTTGTGAGTCCAAATGGTAAAACAGTAAACTTGTAATGCCCAAACCTAATCTTAATGGCAGTCTTAGGGATTTCATCTTCCTTAATCCATAGCTGGTGATATCCTAATCACAAATTGATCTTTGAGAACACTATCGCACCCTTAATATGATCAAACAAATCATCAATCCTCAACAATGGATATTGATTCTTGATTGTTGCCTTGTTCAATTGATGGTAGTCAATGTAGAGCCTCCACGACCCATCCTTCTTTTGGATGAAAATAACAAGTGCACCTCACAGTGACACAGTTGGACATATCAGTCCCAGGTCCAGCAATTCCTTCAGTTGCATTCTCAACTCCTGTAAATCCAGGGTCAACATCCGATAAGGCGTTCTCGCTATTGGTTCAGTCCCTGGTTTTAGGTCTATAGTAAACTCTAATTCCCTCTCTGGCAGCATCCCATGTAACTCTTCTGGAAATATGTCTACAAACTCTCTTACCACCGGAAGGTGTTCTAGATCTTTGGCTACTCCCTTCTTGTTTAACGCAAGGATCGCATAAAGCTTAAATCCCTTATGCATGCTCTTCTATAGCTGCAAGGAAGAGATGAACCTCAGGGAAACTCCTTGGTTTCTTCCTACAACAACGCATATTTTTCCCTCATCATCGACCAAGATCAAATATTTCATCTTACAGATTAGTATTGCCTTATGCAATTACAACCAGTCCATACCAATCATGACGTCATAAGATCCTAAGATCGTGACATACAAGTTGGCCCTGGTGACAAACTCTCCCAGGTTAAGGGTACAACCTGTAACCTTTCCTCCAAACTTTTGTTTAGCTCCTGAAGCCATCTCTATGAAGCTAAACTCATCTTGTTTGACTGCCATTACCTTAATCCTTTTTATCATTGCACCAGATATGAAACTGTCGGTAGCACCGTGATCTATCAAATACTAAGGGTCTCGTCAACAACAGTACCTGACGTCTTCAGCGCAGTCGACTGGTGCTCTTCCTGGTAGTTATTCATCGCTGCAAGAATCCGATGGGCCTTGCCCAAAAATCCCATGGTAGTGGGTCTGAATAATCTAGATGCTACGACCCTTTCCTCTGGGCAGAAATATCGGTAATGTGTCTCCCCACAATCCAACCCACTTTTTTCAGTCCAATAATCCTGGTACCCGAAGTAGAAGTTGAATTCTAATATTAAGGCCAAACTCGAACTTATTGACCTCACGCTTCTGGGTAATTTGGTGCGGAGAATACCAAAGCAGCTAAAAAATGGGCCTCATACCCGGGCACCATGCGGATGTCTTGTCACAAGGCGTAGAACTCATTGAGATGACACTCGACAAATTCCTCAGAAATGTACCTCTCCTAGAACCATTCCTCGAACAGCTTCCATGACACGTCATCGACAACCATGTTCAAAGTGGCAAGAGCGTCTTCCACCATATAAGAGTGTTCCCCTTCAGTTGAAATACCACCATGTGGACCTTCATGCTAGAGGTCAAGCATAACTCCTTGATATACAACCATGCCTCAATGACACAACCATCCGCGACACTCGAGGACTCAAGAAATCAACTCTCTCAAGTTCTTGATGGATGCTAATGGTACTGGATAGGGCGCGTTGTGGACCCTCAGGGGTACAGGTTCCCTGGCCTCATCTTAGTACTGATGGTGAATAAGGCCCTTTGGAATTACCTGGAAGGGCCTTGTCATACCATCATCATCCCTAAGAACAAGTGAATCCAACCCAAGGACTTGTTCTTCCCCTTTGGGGTTCGACTCTAAGGGTGTGGGAACTTTTGGAGACATCACACCTCCTTCCACGACACCACATTGTGAGCCTCAGAGGTGTCCTCTAAATGCGGTCACCACATGGACACGTTAAGGATTTTAATTAATGCAACAATTAATACTCAAGGGTTTACTGCAGTGGAAATCCTGGCTATCCACAATCGCAAGGTTGAACCTGCTCTGATACCATATGTAACGACCCCAAAGGTTACTACTACCAGTGAAGAAAAATTGAAAATTTTTATTTTGTTTTTAGGTAGGAAGTTAATGATGACAACAGTTGAACCACACAACTGATGACAAACACCATGTAAGCATATATGAAAACAGAGAACAACGACTTAACATTAGCACATCAAGCAACTGGGTGAAACATGTGGAAATCAATGACATACAGAAATGACTACTCCCCCAACATAAACACTAAGATGCTTATAGGCTAAGTGACAAGATCCACATTCCTAACACAACGGTCTCGATGACCAATAACTAGAACCTCAAAGGTGTGCAAACCAAATGCATGAAGGCGTTACAACCCAAGTGCTAACAACAACTTACAACGATAAAAAACACCCTCAATGGGATTCCCGACTCTGACCAAGTTATCATTTGCTGCTATGGAATAGGGCACGCAATGATCCCCTCAACTGGAATCATGTCGTCACAAGGAGATATGCGAGACATTAACTAAGGTGCGACAAAATCTCAGGCAAACCTACATCAATTAAAGGATGTGATTAGCCATCTAAGGATTATTCTCTTTGGTAGCCACAAGGAAACGTTATTTAACCTTAATATCATTGTCCGTAAAAGTTTGTTGTCAACAATCCACATGGTTATCTATCAAGGATCTATGTCTAACAATGGTAACACAGTCTAACTGTAAAATCTATGTTTGTTAATAGATAGTCGTATAACATTGATATCCTTCTAACAGTTATTGTTATCTATTAATAAAGATTGTCTAGATTATATTGTGGTATATCAAATATATTATATAGAAGTTTTGATATGATATTGTTTTCATTTAATATATAAAATTGTTGTCTAATTAAAATTCAAACACAAATTACGCAAAAATTGTTGTCAATAGCCATTCAATTCATTGTAATAACATATTGCCTACCTAACATATATCACTATAATAATGATAATCACTGTAATAATATATCACTTTCCTTATTAGCTAAAATTCCACTTACTCTAATTAATGGAGTACTTAACAACATTATCCTCGTATTTCATCAAGTCTTCAGCCATGAGTTTCAAGGTTCTCTGCGTACTCCAAAATCCTTGAAAATTAGAGTAAATTTTAATTTTCAAGTTGCTTATTGGTTAATATTTTTATCACCTTCTATTGTTTTACTAAGATTTTACACATGCAAATAGTTTTCCATTCCTTTTTGTTACCACCTTTATATTGACGTATGTAGCAGAGCTATGGAGTTGAAGGGGCAAATTAAATAACAATAATTAGGGAGGTAGCACATCTGTCGAGGTCTCAACTCCCAATTTTTATATATTTGGCTATCACGATAATAATAATTGCCTTCCTAACATCGTTTTCTATTAAGTTCTATTTATAAATTTAAAGGTAAGATTTTGATAAATCTTTGGATAGGTCGTGGTCATACATACAAGTGTACATAAAAATTATGTCTATTAAACATACAAGTTGACTATTAAATTCTCCATCCAAACTACACTGTCTATTTTCCAGAAACGAAAATTACTCTTATATTTATAAAAAATATAAATGGATTACATTTCACATCTTGATCAGTACATTTTGAGGCTGAAAGGGCACTATTGGCAAATGGAGTCCACGCTTTTATATTTAAAAAATTGGAACTGACAACCAGTGTTAATCAGAAACCGCCACCTCTATTTCGACATCCCTGAAATACCTGGAACCTTTAACAGTCGGGAATGAGCTCCTGTAATTATAGTGATAGTGCCTCCAGTTCGTGAAAAGATCCTTCCAGGTTTATGGAGTGCTGTCCAAAAATGTTAATGTAAAGATTCTCATCATATCGTTTGGTAAACAGGATATGGTTGTGTAATAAAAATAATGAATAAGATAACGTTCAGTAATTTCCACGGAAATCATAGTGTGTATATTATGTAAAGTTCCATGAAAACAATTGTGAGTATGTTGGGTAAAACACTGTCAACTTAAGGTAAGGACGCAATCAATATCTGGATAAAAACGCACTAGTAAAAATGAATTGAAAAAAAAATGATTTGGTAATAACAAATTGACACATCACCATCATAGATAATCAATGAATATATAAGTAGCATGCAGAGAAAATAATAGTATTAAAATCAGTGGGCATATCTCTGAGTATTTTAAGTTCGCAGTCACACTTTGCATGCTAAAACGTTGTCATTACACAGCCATAATGCACCTACTAAGTTTAAATGCTAACAATTCATTATCAAGTTAATGTAACAATCGCTACCACATGGAATGCTCCAGGTAGAACTGTTATCCCTCCATACACATAATAAAAAGGGGATTTCACTAAATTTATAGGAATTTATGTTGTCAGACCCTTAACGACCAAAACATTTAATAAAAAGTTGGCAAGTGTGAGTGACGCACAGGGTGAAATCGCCATAAACATAATAACTTGCAGAGAAATTAAAACGCAGTAAAAATGGGTTCTGTAACAGCCAATAGATGAGTAAAACGCCTACAAAAAAATGAATTGAATGTTGTAAAGAGCTAGGAGGAATTCGTAGGACATAGGCATAAACGCATAGTCAATTCACCTTTAATGAATAATGGCAGAGGAAGAATTCCGTTTTCCAAAAGTAATGAAAAAGAAGAGAAAATTAAAGTGTTGATTCGTAGAGGATTTTATCATCAGATCTAATAAAACGGAGAGGAAAAATTCTCAGGTTTAGTGCATTGAAAACTCAGAGTAAATTTCCATCAGAATTAATAAATTGCAGGGTAAACTATGGATTAAAGACACAAAGCTATTCACCATCGAACTGTAAACAATTGCACAGAAAAATATTTCGTGGTTGAATACTTGCAGTGGAAAAAATGAACAATAAAGAGAGGTATTCAAT
>ML816562.1:0-55129 GCA_009831015.1 Picea engelmannii
GTCATGAGGGACCCACTCATACTATCCAAATTTTTAGGATGAAAGGCACTCTTTGTCAACGGTCTTCAGTATCATCTTCAACCACTTTTCACATTCTCCTTTATAATTTTCTCTTCTCTCATCCTTAAGATCTGATGTATCTTTTCGATTGTCCGCCCCTTCTTAAAGTTCGATCACTTGTCAGCATATTAGGCATGCTTTTTCTATTGATGTATGGCTGATTTACTTGACAATGATCTCTTAGCCGATGTACTTGATGTGTGAACACATTATATTTTTATAATATAATTGAGGAATTTTTTCTACTGGGAAAAAAAAAAAAACTCCACATTAATATCTTTGCTTTTCGAGTGGGATGTCTATAAAAGTTTGTTCCAAATTAATATTTATTTTTTCTTCTCTTTTTAAATGAAGGGGAATTGGGAGCTTACGAGATCCAATTAAACCTTCTCTTAAAATAATTATCATTTTCATGTTTCTATTATTTATTTTATTATGTTTGGGGCATCTTTGATTTTAAAGGAAATATGGAACTAAGTTTTGTAAAGAGTTTATGGGAATCCACCGATAATTAAGCAAAGGCATTAGCTTATTTTAATGAATTAATCATTATAAAATCAAATATCAAAAGTCTAATCATGGTTGGATATTTGTTTATCGTAATCTAACAAATGCAAAATCAAATTATATCTATGATTTTGTGCCTCTCCCAATTGATTAAAAGAGCACAAGGGGCGATGAAAAGCTTTGAATCTATAATATTTTTTTAGGTGTTGAGGGTCTTTCACCACCTAGCAGATTCAATGGCAAATAAAGGGGTATCGTTAAATGAAGGAATGGTGTGTATAAATGGGGTGGGGTGGTTAGGGGGGAGGATTTTATTATGTATCTCCCATGACCACAATCTTGCCAAACATTATAAATCTCACTTTTATGGAATCAATGGACAAGTGGTGCGAAGGTCTAAGGGTGACAAGACAAGCATTAACCTTACGTTGCCCATTCATACCCTCCTCTCACTTTTTCATGCAAGGAGGAGGTTTAGTAATTAAGAGCAACACAATGGAGCTCTAGTTTGATGGTGGGATTTCAATACAAAGGAATTCCAATTTTGGCTTGTGTACTTGGAGGTTTAACTCTATTAGTTTCATATTCATCCTCTGGTTTGCCTTTCTTCTCCTCTGGAAAAGAGCTATGTGGGGGTTTTCCTTGCTATTCACAAAGGACTAAGGCTCTAAAAGAGGTCTCTAATTTTGTTTCTTATGGATACTCTCAACTAGGAAATTTCTTGGATGCTTTGATAATTTTGATGTTGAGCTTTACTCATGGTATTTGAGCAATATGGAAGCTCATGAGCACACAAGTTGGTGTATCCCCTACAAGTTTCTCAATTTGCATCAATTTCAAAGGAGAGTGCTAAGAAAATTAAGGATCTCCAAGTAGCCTCTTCTCATTTCAACATTAAATTGTTATCTCACATGGATGCTCGGAAGGGAAAAAATGTTGAATAATTAGTTTTTGTGGCATGTCAAAGTCAACAGAAAAAGAAGATGGAAGGAAGATGGAAGCATATTTCAACATGTTATATTAGTGGGCCTTAGGACTTGCTAGGAGCTCTCACTCTCTAGACTCTAACTTCTTTTCCAAAGATTTCCATTGGGTTAGCCAGAGCAACAATCAAGGATAAGGAAACTATGCAACAAACACATGAAGACATGGCAAATAAAAATACAAAATTAGAATTGACTATATAGGCAAATATCAAGCAACACGGCCTTAGAGGGTATTCTTTTTTTTTAACCATAACATAATATATATATTTATATTAAAGGGGGTTGCACCGAGGCAAGCAACAAATACATTTATAAAAATTCAGAGAAGTATCTATAAATATCTAATTTCTAGAAAAACTATACTAGCCTTTAAAATTGTTTCCAGACATGAGTTCCAAGTGATTTCACTTGTGGCTTGCTTGACAAACTGACCCAAAAAACAAGTAATTCAAAAAACAATTCACAACATTATAGATGGACATTGCCTTGAGCTTCCTATTGGACTCTTGAGTGAGGGGGACTTTGTCCCTCGATCTCCATAGGATACTTTTTTTGGTAGACCATCTCCTCCTCCCTCATTCCTATTTGCCAAGAGTTCCCATAGCCTAAATTGTTGGAGGCAAGAGAGAGTGATTCCAGTCGTAATGATGCAACCAGTTCACACAACTTGTTACATTCTGCTTCTCAGGAGTCAATCCTTTGTTTTGGAATGAGAATGAGAGTCATGATATTGGCATTTTGTGTGGCATTGGTCTTCTCTAAGTCTGAGAATTTTGAGAAAATGAACATAAGAGCTTTATTGTTTGTTTGGGTGAATTCTTCGTATATGCACAATATTCTTTGAACCACTTTTAATTATGGGTTATACATGATAGCAAGAGGAATTCCATTCACAATGATACTGAAATGAAATCCAATTACTCCCCAACAATGAACCTAAGATTTGACCCCTTGACATATTAACAAAAGTAATTAGTCTCTAAATCCACTGCTCTTTCCTATAGCATGGAAATTCTATAGAGAAACAAGAACTGAGAACACAAACCAAGGAACCCGAGCTTGCCTGGTTAAAAGGAAGGAATTACTTGCAATTAGAAGATAGAACAGACCGAAACAACCTCCCCCAGACTCCACTATGCAATGTCGAAACTCCTATGTTGAGCCTCCTCTCTTGGACCTCGAACAAGCTCACTGTCACTAGTACCCACATCCAAAACACATACCAAACCACAAGGTAACTGGAAACAAAGGAGTATTGTCCCATATGTCAATGGAAAACAACCTCGAGGGAATTTAATTACCATAACCTTGAATTGAGCGAGCATATGTGAGAACTATGGAGGCCACATGTCATCCATCTCTACATGACCTCCATATGTTGATGCGGTATTAATGCTAATTGGGTTGAGTGCCATTTCTAATTAAGGTAAATGAGAGATGCTTGGAACCTCGTTTTTAAACAAGGAACCTTGTCTTAGTGTTGTTGCCACTTTGGCCCAATAATCGGCTTCAACATTGAGCTCCCTTTTGATGTGATAGAATAAAATTTTGTCGAAATACTTTGTAAGTCTCCTAATACTCGAAACTAGAGAATTTAGTTTGCTCCCCCATGGATTGACTTGTTGATTAACAACTCTAATAACTAGCAATGAGTCTCCTAACAATGTCAAGCTTTTGATTCCTTCATCCTTGGCAATGACGAGGCCACACCATAGAGAATAGGCTTCTGCAATATTGTTGGATACGTTCCCAAGAACCAAAGCATAATTTACTATCTGATTTCCTGTGGGATAGTGAATAATCCCCCTCGCACCTGCGACCCCTGGGTTGTTTTCCGAAGTTCCATCGAAGAAGAGCATCAGAGAGTATTATCGAGTCTTCTAGGCTAAGAACTCCAATGGCTCTTTTCTTATCATCAAAATTGGTTTTGAAAAGACCTTGTTTCTCTTGGAGAGGGAGCCATCTTGGACTAATTTGAATTGAGAATCCCGAGCTTTCTCTAGATTATCTATCTCTTGATTCGGGGCTTTAATCCTTGTTTGCATAATTTCAAACAATAAGGAGATGGCTTTGATTATTGTTTGTATTGGTTTGCTCATTTCATTATTGAAAATATTTTTGTTCCTAGCTAGCCAGATTTGCCAACAATGTTTTTTTGGCAACTCTTCCCATACCTTTAGCAAATTCGACTTATGCTTCAGGTTTCCTTGATACATGGTGCACCACTGGTAGAAGAGTTCATAACAAGTTTGAGGTCGTATGACTATGTGATGGATACCCTGCAAGGCATATGCCCAAACTTATTCATAGTAGCTGCACTCAATGAATACATGAGTAGTTGTTTCCTCTACAGTGGTACACAAAACACACTACGATGGGCTAGCTATTCATCTTTTTTTGAGATTCTCTACAGTAAGAGTTTTCCCAGGGGCCACAATCTAGCTAAAGATGTTGATATTGGACAACCCGTTACTGCTCCAAATTTTCTTCCAAATTGAAGCTCAATTAGGAAGAGGAGATGGCTTCAGTTGGGCAAGATAGCCAACCTTCACAAAGAAGGTCGAGTCCCCCATCCCTTGCTATCCTTCTCGTTCTTGCCCCAAGGGTGCATCTAAACATCGCCTGAACAAAAATGCTCACAAGGGGAGCGATGGGTTCTAAAAGTGCGCCTAGAGCAGACATTCTTTCTTTTAAGTTCATGTTTTATATGTTTTACAAGATTTTTTGAGTTTTACCTCAATTCATTAGGTTATATACTGAGAGGTTTTTTAGTTATGTTTAAAGAACTATTAAAACTACTTAGTTAGTTAATGATCGTTTTGAAATTTCGAGTCTATTTGATAATATGTTCTTAAACACTCTCTCATTATTTTATATCAATTTATTATTTATATCAATTCATTGTACAGGGCAAGTAGCTTCTTTTTAAGACAAATTATAATCATTTCAATTAAGATAATAATAATAACAAATAGTATAAATAACAATTAATCTTGGCTCTTTTTAATTCAACACTTGTTCACAAAAAATATTATTTGCATTTTCGTATAAGAATCGAACAATTTTGATGATGATTTGATACAATCGTGGTTTTTAAAAATTGAGATTGTATAACCTAAATGTTTTGGGGATTTTCAATACTTTCAAATTGATTTATGCAATCAAAAATCTAGATTTCAACACCTCTTTATTTTTACTAAATTTTAAATCACCAATTCCCAACCAAACAAAATTTCAAAAATACCCAATCATCAACTAATTATTTAACTTTCTTAGGTATATTGTACCCTGTTCTCATATGAATAAAATGAGCCATGTGACATTACGCATAGCCAACACTTTATTGTTTGGGAAGGTAGGCTTTATATACAATCTACATTAATATAAAAAGCGTTGCATGGCAGCGTAGTCCTTGCCAGGTTGGGATGGGAGTAAATGCGACCTAGTACAAGCACGTGGCTAGAAAGTTGAAATACATGTGGTTTGCATGCAGAAAATAGTATTCCCGAATTAGTTCTTCCTAAAAAATATAAAAAATTATCAACATTTCAAAGGTTGTTAGACACAAAAAAATTAGCATTACCGAATTAGTTATCTTTAAAACAAGGGCTGCTGGATAGAAAAGAAATTGAAATTTATGAAATTATAGGTTCCTGGACAGCATAAACTATACACACCAAAAATGTAATTTATAAAGTAGATATTTAGTTTTATACATAGGAAATATGTAGTTTTATAATGGATCGCAGGTTGTCCGGCTGAAAATTGGGCCTCTGATGTTCTCTACCCTACAAATAGCACCGACAGTTCTGCGATACATAAATTGGGCCTCCGATGTTCTCTGCAATACATAAATCAAGTAGTGGAGTTGCAGACTATATAAATTCATCATAAATAAATAAATTATACATACGAAATATGTACTTGTATAAAGTAGATATTTAGTTTTATAGATACGAAATTTGTCCTTTTATAAAGTACAGGGATGAGATTTTATAGAGCATGCATGACGCCCTCATTGCATATGTAGGCAATTTTTGGATCACGGGTTCTCGGGTTGGCGGGCTCAAAATTGGGCCTCTGATGTTCCGTGGCCTACAAATAGCACCGATAGTTCCACGATAGATAAAATGATTGGCAGAGTTACGGATTATAGAAATTTACCAGAAATTAATAATGTCTGTTATATAATAGAATAGTAATAATGTGTGTTACACTAAATTAGTTTGCTTTAAAACTAAGGCTTTTTTGGGACAAACAAAATATAGCATTGCCGAATTAGTTTTCTTTGCACACGTTTTATAGAGCATGCATGAAGTGCTCATTCCATACTTGGACAGTTTTTGGATCGCGAGTTCTTGGGCTGGCAGTTTCAAAAATGGGCCTTTGTTGTTCTGTGCCCTACAAATAACATCGAGAATTCTGGGATATACAAATTGACAAGCGGGCTTGCGAACTATACAAACTTATTATAAAATAAATAATGTCTGTTACATATCTCTGGAAATTACGTCAACATTTAAAACATTAACGTTGTTGAAGACCAAAAAATTAGCATACAATAGGAGACAAGAAATGTAGCATATCCGAATTAGTTTTCTTTGGAACAAAGAAGAAGGTTCTTGGAAACCCAAAGTTTAATATACAATAAGGGCATTGTCGAATCAGTTTTCTTTGGAATTTATCAAAAAATAATAATGTGTGTTACATGTTTATGGAAATTTAAATGCGTTTGTCATATAGACTGGAATTGGGGCTCACGCGGACCATAAAAAGAAATAAGTACAAGAATTAGGAACATTGAAAGAAGAAGTGTGTGACGGTAGAGAGGAAGACCTGAAAAGAAGAAATTGGAAGTTATGAGTCTTTGGTTACATTTTTCTATTTAAAGAGGACATAAGTGGATTGATAAAGAAAAGAAGATGACGACATAGACTTAAACTGGATTGATAAACAAAACAAGATGACAATATACACTTAAACTGAAATGATAAACAAAACAAGATGGCAGTATACACTTACTATGAGGCTGATGCGTTTTTGTTGCTGTCGTCGATGGGCAGCGGAGTCCTGTTGACCAGTTGTTGCCCATCCTGGACGAGGCTGTCCATTCTCTGTTGAAACCATTCTTCGATGTAGGTTTTCATGGGGGCTGTATTGATTTCATCCCAGATTTCTATGTCGTAAAGGTTGTTTTCTAATTTCCTTAGATCCATTAAAATACTATGTAGACTCTGCTCAATTTCTTCATTGTGTGAGGCATAGTCCAGTACCCAACGCTTGTGCTCATCTAGACAATGTTCAAGTATGCTGTAAAATTTTTCGAAAGACAACCCCTTTAAAATATCAACTTGTTCCTAGAAGGCTTCTTTGGTGACTAACAAGGATTTGAGAATTAAGTTAGGATCTTGAACCTCATTGGTAGTTCCGGCTAAGTCCAGTTGGAGTAGGCTTGTGAATAAATCTTCCTTTTCTGATATGACTTGTTTACATGATTTGACAATGAATTCCAGGTTGTGAACTTTTTTTTGCTAGCATGCTTTTACTTTTTTGGTGTGCTTTGGGAGGGGAGTTTCTCCTGTCTTCTTTTCAGTTTTGATATGTTGACGACATAGTTGGCAAAAGGGTCCAGTACCTGATCACAGAAAAGCTGTTCATTTTGTAAATTCGCCTCCAAATGTTCCAGCAAATCATTGGCCTTCTTTCCGAAGGAAACTAAATTTTGCGATGTTTCCCAGGCTTCAGTAACTAGCTGCATTCTTTTGTTGATGTTATTCTCTACAAGGGCTCTAGAGCATGCAAGGAGGGTAGATGATACTTTCATCTTCACTACAGTGGTAGAAGGCACAATTTTTTCCAAAGGACTGGCAAATTCTGGTGTTGCAATGAAAGCCTGCTCAAATTCGTTGAGGCGGTGTTTCAGATTGGCATAATCTGTCTCCATTCCTCCAATGGAATCACGGAGAATGTCACCAGTTACCTGGTGAAATGAGCAGATTTTGGACGACGACATTTCGCTAAAGTCAATCTCTGTGCGAGATTTGCCTTTCCTATTTGTTACATCTCTCTTTTCAATGACCATACTTTTAGATTGGCTGTCAATAATAGCGCTCTGGATTACGAAGGATTCATCTATGTCAAAAAATTTGGTCTAAGATATTTCCACCGCGGATGACCCAATTTTCTGCATGTGCTCAGGTTCAATTTCAAGTTGCAGTTTTCCACTTTCAATTTCATGTTCCTTTGTGTGCCCTGCATTGTTTTTTCTCTTTTTCGCCAGTGGAATTTTGTGAGAACTATCAATATTTATGCGAGGAGGGTTCTTATCTCCTCCTCCGTTCGAAGATTTATGGGTTGCTTTCTTACTGGGGTGGACCATCGAAGCGATGCTCCGTGATGTCATGCTCTTGGGAGTGTTGGCGGGGGACTGGGTTCTCTTCTCACCAAATACTTTTCCATGTTGTCTGTACAATTCAGCCACGCTTTGCAATGTCTCTGTGTCACAATCGATAGAAGCAAGATTGTTGTCGAAACTGTCATTGTCTTGGGTCAGATGTCTATGGATAAAAGAGGTGTTAAAGCCAATACCCAATAAATGTTCTTGAAAAATGCCATTAGGGTCGAACCCTTTTAGCCTTTTAGCGTACGTTAGGTTCAATTTCTTGAAATGGGCGACAAACTCGTCAATCTTGTTGATGTTTTTGCACACGAAGTCTCTGACTTTCTAGGGCAGAGGAATGAACTGTTTTTTTTTATTGTCATGGAAAAAATGCAACCAGTGGTTATATTACCTTTCTATTTCTGCAACAAACATCTTGTCCGTGATGTGGCATGGAAGGAAGGCAGGATTTTCCTTAGAGCCAAAGACCATGAGGAAATTGTGATTTTCCTCTTTCTCAAGTGTGCTCTTCTTGTTCAAAAACTTGCTTTCCTGGCCAAACATGCACGAAGCATCCTTGCCTAACAGTAAATCTTTGAAAACTGAGACAAAGGCATTAAAAACTTCATAAAAACAATGGGAGGCCTTGTGTCTCCACAGGGCCTGGTGCCATAATGTTACTGGGTCGAATCAACAATTTATTTTATTGGAAAGAGAAAGTTTTGGAAACGGGCAACAATACACAATTGTGAAAATCAAGTAGGATGACATATAAAATTTATTCAATTCTTTGAATCTTGACAACTGGGAACATAGCTCAATGGAAATTAGCTTTCCCCAATTGAAAATGTATTGTTCCTTGACTGTGAAATAAAAAATATAAAAAATTATATGGGAAATGCTTGTTGTGGATGCCTGTCCCATTATTCTTGTAAAAAACCAAGCAATTTCCCGGAATGGATTTCTAAAGGAACTTACTTGCAGCCTTGTGATATCTTCAAAAACTGTTGTTGGGTCTTCGAGGAAGTTGGCTAAGATGTCCAACCGTTATGATGTTTTTCTAGAAACTGCTTGCAGTCTTGTCCTCTGAACGTCAATGTTGGTTTCGACAATTTTAACATCTCGCAGAAGACCTGAGGTGACAAAGAAACAGGAGAATGGTCACACAGTGGAATAATTCTTTGGCCTGGAATATATTTTTCGATGCACCAAGAGACCACCTCCTTACAGTCAAAAACCTCAGGGACGCAACCTGCATGAGCAATTTTAGAGGTCCAAATCACTTTGTTCTGGGCGGAACAGGATGAATAGTAAAAGTATGCCATGGACCACTGGAACCTCTAGTCCTCTTGTGCGAACATATTTACTGTATCTCCACAAAGCTGCTATCGACCTGCTGCCATAAGTCTACAAGAATGTTTATTTGTTCCAGAGGATGAATGAAATGAAAAGTTGGAAGGGATAGTATAACCCTGTGCAAATTTTGGTCGAAAGCGTGTGAATGGGAGGTGTCCTCGAAACTTTCGTTGATTAATGAAAATTTGGATGGCTGTTGCATGATGCATTGTTAACATTAAACACTACTAATTGCATACATAGAAATGTGAACATGGTGGATATTGCAATTAGAGATTAAGCATTGTAGATGTCTTGAGCGGCCCAACACGATGATGCGTGTTCGAGATGAACAATCAGAACGAACAAAATAACTCTCCGCACATCTTGGTTTAATGTGTAATAATGGGATATCTCCTCGAGCTTTCGCCCATTAATGACAATGTTGACGGTTTCTGCATGGTCAACTGTTAGCATGAAAGGTTTCTAATTGCATAGTAAGAAAGTATGGAGGTCGCGGGCAAGGGAAAAAAACCGCTACAAAATAGGGTTGCAAGGTACAACCGTTGAAGGTGAGGGCACGAGGGTCAAATTGTATGTCTCGAAACTTTTTGAGTGTAATACGTGTAACAACGAAGAGGGTATGGTAGGACAACTGAAAGGACATGAAGTTAGTGGGGATGGAAGGCACTAAGAGATAGTTTGAAACATTTGTGAGCAGTGGTAGAGTGAAGCTTGCGAGTTCAACGAGCCTGCACTGGAATTGTAGATCACGAAAGTTTTAAGTGCAAGATGTACATGACGCAACAAGAAGCAGAGTTCAAAACCGTGAACCCGCCAACCATGGCCATAAAATTGGCCAAGTATGGAGAGCAATAGCGGTCGGTCGGATTTGTCGTGTGATTATATAGATGGAGATAAAGATATCTCAACTCGCCAAGGCTGGAACCCGCATTTACAGAAAAGCGACTAAGTATACAACCACAAAGAAATAATACAAGGGAAGAAGAAAAGGGAAAAAGGACCAATGACTTTGCGGTGGGATTGTAAATCACGAAAATTTTGAGTGCAATATGTATATCACGGAACAAGAAGCAGCAGAGTTCGAATGTGCTAACCCGAAACACTAACTAAGAATTGGAGATTTCGTGAACCCATGAACAGGAGGATACAAAATAGGGTTAGAAGGTATGCCCAGAACATGTGAGGTCCCGATGGTCAAATTGTATCGTTCAGAACATTTGAATACCTGGTAGTCAATTTGTATATTGCGGAGGGTCGGATGCCAACTGAGGCAGTGACAGATACTTTGAAACATTTGTGAACCGTGGTACAACAAAGGTTGATTCCAACCCGAAACAGTATCCAAGAGTTGCACAGTTAGTGAACCCGACAAGAGGAGGATCCAAAATAGGCTAAGAATGTGTGTGCAGAAGACGCAAGTCCCCAACGTTCAACTTGTATCGTTCTGAACATTTGAATGCATAATTTGTAACACGGAAGAGCGGACGATGTCGGAACGCAGTAGTCAATTTATATATTGCACAGGGTGCGATGCCACCTATTTCGTACCTCTGTGTCCAGTTGTCACTACTAAGAGCTAATTTAGTATTGAAAATAATTTTTTAGATTCTGTTAAATACTTCATAGGGATTAGCATCCGTAAACAATGGCAATCTCCACCTTGCCAGCCTTGCATTCCGTGTGTGAATTTGTATATCGCGGAACTAGAAGCACTATTTGGAGGACACAAAACAATAGAAGTGCAATGTTGAGTCAGCCAGCCCACAGGTCCACTTGTCAATTTGTATATCGTGAAATTCTGGGTGCTATTTGTAGCACACGCAACAATGGAGGCCCAATTTTGAGTTCACCCGCCTGAGAACTTGCGATAAAAAATGTTGCTAGGTATGAAAAGGAACAACTGGTGGTCCAGTTCGCCATGCAAGGATAAAGATGGAGATGAAATTGGAACTAACCCGACAACCGTGGACATAAAATTGGCCAAGTATCGAAAGCAACAACGGTCGCTCAGATTCGTCGTCTGATTATATAGATGGAGATAAAGATATGTCAACCCGCCAATGCTGGAGCTGCATATTTCGTGAACCTGACAACAGGAGGATCCAAAACAGGCTGAGAAGGTGTCTACAGAAGAGGCGAGGTGCGAACCTTCTAATTGTATCGCTCCGAACATTTGATTGCATAATCTGTAACACGGAAGAGCGGACGATGTCTGGTACTCAATTTGTATATTGCAGAGAGTACAATCCCAATGTTTCGTACCTCTGTGTCCAGTTGTCACTACTAAGAGATAATTTAGTATTCAAAATAATTTTTTAGATATTGTTAGATACTTCACAGGGATTAGCATCCGTAAACAATGACAATCTGCACCCCGCCAGTTCTGCATTCTGTGTGTCAATTTCTATATCATGGAACTGGGAGCGCTGTTTGGAGGACACAGAACAACAGAAGTGCAATGTTGACTCAACCAGTCCATAGGTTTTCTTGTCAATTTGTATATCACATAACTCTGGGTGCTATTTGTAGGCCATAGAACAATGGAGGCCCAATTTTGAGCCCGCCCGTCCGAGAACTCATGATCCAAAATGTTGCTAGGTATGGAATGCAGAATTTGTACATGCTCTATAAAATATCATGTCCATATTTTATAGTCCCATAATATACAGGAAGAAAATAAGGGAAAAAGGATGGAGGTGTTCGCAATGGAATTGTAGATAATACACGGGAAGAAGAGAAGGTAAAAAGAACTAAGTGTCTCGTAGAAGAACATCTAGTGTTTGATTATTAATGCAAATGCTTGCGAATCCCTGATGAGTTCTCACCAGGTAAGGCATAAATTGCAGATCACGGAAGTATCTTTCATACCACTGTGTCCACTTGTCACTGGTAAGAGCATTGTTGATGTATATCAGGAAGAACGCGAAGTTTCCAAAGATGGAAAGAAACAACAAATACTTTGAACGAACTTAATGTATATGAGGAACCCGCAGTGGAATTGTAGATCAAAGATGTTTTGAGTGCAAGATGTATATAGCGGAACGATAAGCAAGTGGGTTCGCAAGCGCCTGCCTCGTAGTTGCGGGCATAAAATTGGCTAAGTATGGAAAGGAACAATGGTCGGTCGAATCTGTCGTGCGAGGATATAGATGGAGATGTTAAAGCATGGATTGTAGATCACAGAAGTATCTTTCGTACCACTATGTCCACTTGTCACTAGTAAGAGCATTGTTGATGTATATCAGGAAGGACGCGAAGTTGCTAGGGATGGAAAGCAACAACAGATACTTGAACAAAGTTAATGTATACGAGGAACCCACGGTGGAATTGTAGATCATGGATATTTTGAGTGCAAGATGTATATAGCGGAACGATAAGCAGTTGGGTTCGCAAGCGCCGACCCTGCAGCGGCGGGCATAAAATTGGCTAAGTATGGAAAGGAATAGCGGTCGGTCGGATCTGTGCTATGAGGATATAGATGGAGATGAAGACACATCAACCCGCCAACTCTAGAACCGGATCATAGAAAGGGCAGTAAGTATGTATCTAGATAACGAGCTAGAAGAGGAAAAGACCAGTTCGTATGCGGCCATCTGGCAACCACGACCATAAAATTGCCTAGGTATGGAAAGGTACAACGGTCGGTCGGATTCGTCATGTGAAGATACAGATGGAGATGAAGATATGTCAGCTCGTGAACCCTGCAACCACCCATTATAGAAAGACGACTAAGTATAAAACCAGAAAGCCATAATGGACGGGAAAAGCAAAAGGGGAAAATAGATAAGTATCTGAGAGTCAAAAAAACCTTTTTTTTGTTTCGTTTATTAATGGCAATGTTTTCGAACCTCTGCTGGGTTATCACTAGTAAAAACATTAAGTGCAGATCACTGAATTTCTTTGGTTGCAACATGTATATGACGAAACATGGGACATAGGTGCTGGGTACCGCGAACCCGGGACCTGGTGCCGAGATAACTGGCTAAGTATTGGCCAAGACAAAGTTTTGATATCTATTTCAATATTTTTCATACTAGTATCTATCAATGGAGAAAGTTTTCATATTTATCCGAATAGTATTCATACTAATATATATTAATGGAGTGGTTCTGTTTCAAATGCAAATGATCTCCTAATTTGCAAGATGCTCTTTGGCTCGCAAATTTCGTTGAAACCACGAAAATTTTTACTGCAAGATGTACATAGCACAAAAAGAAACATGAATTTGCATTGTGGTCTCAATGACATAAACTCCTTATCATCTATTCATCTTGTATTCATTGCAATGACATCAACAAATGCCAGCTCTCCATAAACATCAATATCTAAATTAAATTAAATGCAATAAAAATCTGGTGTGACTTTAAGTAATTAAAGCATAAATTGCAGACTACGGAAGTTCTTAGGCTGCAATATGTATATGATGGAACAATGGACATAGTTGTTTAATACCGCAAACCCAAACATAATTGCCTAAGCTTTGTCGAAGAGGAAGTTTTTTTGTATTTATTCCAATAGTACTAATATTAGTATATATGCACAGATATTATCAAATAGAAGGAGCTGCAATATATCCAAGATACTTCACTGGAGCATTGCGTCAACAGTTCAGCCGCCTTGTTGTTACTCATTAATTGATTCTATTTACGAAACCCGAAGACTGGGAGTAGGACGGGTCCTCCAATTTCTTTCTTTAAATACAGGGTCGCCGCCACATAAGTATGGCCTATGAAAAATTATTCTTAAATGTAAAATGTAAACAAAGAAAAGACCAGGTTTTATTTAGATTAAAGTAGTGGGCAGTAGAAACAAAAGCTTGTCCTTCATGTTTAACGACACAGGGGAAGAAGGTACAAAATACAATTAAAACAAATACCAGAAATTGGAAAATACTATTAAAAAATAAACTAAAATTATTCTATATTCAAATAAGATGGGTTACAAAATACAGCTGAGGCTATTTGTGACAACAATTGCGATTTCGCCTGCCATTGACCAATTAAAAAATATGTACATTGATGAAGCTTCTTCACAGTTTTGTACTTAATCGGTGTTGCCAAGTACATCTATCCCATTTTTTTGAATACCTTCTCTCTTCCAGATATGGCCTGCTTGCAATGGCTGCTTATTCAACATTCCATTCTTTGTCAAGTGTTAATTTCCCTCTGCGGTCGAAAAGTTGGGGTTTAAGGTGCTTTCCCTCCAATGTTCCTCACCCTTGACATCCGAGAAAACTTAGAAATGCGATTCAGGCCAATGTCAAAGTGGACGGAGTCGTTTTATGTCACAACATCCAAGGCAGGGGAAAAAAATTCAAGTACGTAGTGACTGGTATTCTCCCTATATTCGATTGTCTGTTTGGTTGAGAAGCCTGCTTGAGGATTTGTATGTGGAACTTCTTTGCTTTATTACAATAAATTGGAAGAAACGTCCAACCTAGATGCAAAAAGAAACTCTGTTGAGGTACATAACTTCTTTGGGCAGCAGAGGTGTGGCAAGTGCATCAAATGTTGCAGAATGCACCAACACAACTCTGGCAAGTGTACCAAATGTTGCAAATGGCGTCATAATATATGTTTCCTCATAGCGGTGGAGGTATGGCGGCCCACAGAAAGGTCTGGAATGTTCGGAGGTGACACCAAATATGTGGAGTCTGCAACTACATCCAGAGGAAACCGAACAAACTTTGATAAAGAACATATCTTTCTATCAAGTCGGCTACCAGACCTACATGCAGGTCATCAAACTATGAAATATAAACTTTTGTAGTGATAATATGTCATTTTATCCACCCATACAGTTTCTGTTACCCGCCTCCGAGGTAGACAAATACTTGTACAATCTCTACAATTCAATACACTTGCCAAATCTGTGTTGTTGGAAGAAGCTATATACTTAAGCGAAGAAATATTTTGCATGTGACCTCAAAATCCGTTACAATTCCCAGCAAGAAAACAAAGAAGTTCAACCAACAAATCTCGAGGCAGCCTTTTCAACCAACCAAAGCATTGAACACAGAGAGAACACCAACTAGAACATACTTGTTCTTTTTTTCTCGTCCTCTCTGAGTTTCTCTTGTATAACAGAGTTTTTTTTTACTCAAAGCTCACGTCACATAAAACCAGTCTCTATTCTTTCATCTTCCCCTCAATTGCATCTCTAAGTTGTCTTACATGTCCATGACCGGGAACATTAGAACGAAGGCACCCTAAAGCGCAACTCTTTGATGATAGAGAGAAATGGCGATACGTATTTAAAAGCAACGCTGGATGGTCTTCCGTAGATTCTCTTTGATGATAGAAAGAAATGGCAATACGTATTTAAAAGCAACGCTGGATGGTCTTCCGTAGATTTTCTGTTGATTCGTTTGAATGACAGATGTTCTCGATATTTTCATTTATTAATGCCAATCTTTTTGAATATGTACACTCAATAGTGACTACTAGAACGTATTAAAATTCCCATATCCGAGCAGATTCTCAAATCTGACATCTAAGATATGCATAATATTAAAGAGGGAGATGACGTCAAGGCCTCTGTGGCTAACACGTTCGTGAACTATGCTGAAGCATTTAAGAAAACTAAAACTGCACAAGCAAAAAAACAAAAAAAAAGTATTTCGCAAATTCAAAATGCAGGCAAAAAGAAATTACCAGATCCCATCATATTCACCTGTCTATTCATTTTAATGGGAGATGTCCTCCAACTTTCCACTTATTAAAGCCCATAATTTCGAAATGCACAATATTAAAGAGGGACATGACGTGAAGGCCTCTATCGGCAACACATTCATGAACTATGCTAAAGCATTTAAGAAAACTAAAACTTCAGAAGCAAAAAAAAGAAAAAAAAAATATTTTCGCAAATTCAAAATGCAGGCAAAAAGAAATTACCAGATCCCATAATATTCTCTTGTCTATTCATTTTAATGGGACATGTCCTCGAGCTTTCCAGTTATTAAAGCCCATCTTTTCGAACTTGTCTGCTCACTTCTGACTTTTGAAAGCATATTTAATGTGTATTGGGAAGTGCTGAAGGTAGCGGGGATGGAGCCTTATGTAACAGACATTACTACTATTTTTCTGTTTTTGTTGACGAGCATATGTAAAACGTACGTAAAGAAAAGTAATTCGAGAATGCTAGTTTTTTTGCACGAGTCCTTGAAATTCAAATAGTCCGATTGTACATTTGTATATCGTGGAACTCTTCGTGCTATTTGTAAGACACAAAACAACAGAGACCGAACCTAGAGCCCGCCACCCCGAGAACCCGCGATCCCAAAATTGCTTACTATTTTTTTTTTCATGTTTTTTGTCCACCAGGGTATGTAAAACGTACGTAAAGTAAACTATTTTGAGAATGCTATTTTTTTTGGACATGACGCCCTTTAATTTCAAATAGTTTGCAAGTCTGATTGTTAATTTGTATATCGCGAAACTCTCCGATTGTCAATTTTCAGCCGCCTACCCCGAGAACCCGCGATGCAAAAACTGGCTAAGCATGGGATGAGGGCTCCGTGCATGCTTTATATATCTACTTTATAAAATTACATATTTCCTATGTTTAATTTATGTTGTCTAGGAAACCTATAATTTGATAAATTTCAATGTATTCTGTCCAGGAGCCCTTCTTTTAAAGAAAACTATTTCGGAAATGCTAATGTATACACCATAGTTCGATACAACCTATCCAACGAAACCTATAATTTCATAAATTGCATTCTCTTATGTCCAGGAGGCCTTCTTTTAAAAAAAACTAATTCGAGAAAGCTAATGTATACACCGAACACGACCTGTCATAGTTCGATAGAACCTATTCGCGAAGCCGTGTCCATAAAACTGGCTAAGTATGCAACCGAACGACGGTCGCTCTGAATGACCACAAAAAGATGATAAACTAGAGTCAAACGCAGTTTACAATAGGAAAGTAAAAGGGACATAACAACTATATCTCCCACACAACAAAAGGCAATCTCATAACTATGAAACCATAGCAACACATAATCCATGGAAAAAACATCGACAACTATGAAATATATTTCGAGGCCGAAAAACTCTGCTTCAACGCGTAACAAATGCAATTTACATCGCCTGCAATTCTTTAGTCTGTTATTTTATCTTAATAAGCCCAATTTTCAGCCCGCCACCACGAGAACCCGCGATCATTAACTTATGCTATCCAAGAAACCTATAATTTCATAAATTGCATTCTCTTCTATCCAGGAGGCCTTCTTTTAAAGAAAACTAATTCAGGAAAGCTAATGTATACACTGAACACGACCTGTCATAGTTCGACAGAACCTATAAGTATGCAACTGAACAATGGTCGCTCAGAATGACCACAAAAACGTGATAAACTAGAGTCAAACATAGTTTACAACAGGAAAGTAGAAGGGAGAGAACAACTATATCTCCCACACAACAAAAGGTATTCTCATAACTATGAAACCATAGCAACACAGAATCCATGGAAAAAGTATCGGCAAGTATGAATTATATTTTGAGGCCGACAAACTCTGCTTCAACGCATAACAGATGCAATTTAAATCGCCTGCAATTCTGTAGTCTATTATTTTATCTTAATAGTATTCTATGCAAACTGCAGTGCAAAAAAATGTAACCAAAGATCGAATCGCAGATGCAACATCCCAACATTGCAAACCCTGGGCAAACAAGAACAAGCACCAAATAAGAACCCAGCTAAGAAGCACCGAAAGGCCCAAGTGAAAGTGCAGGACCGAAACCCTGCAAAGTCAAATCAAGCAATAATAAACAACGTACAATGAAGAAAGAAGCAAGCATCAGCCACTCCCTTAGGAACGATGCTGTTCCAATCACGATTGCATAAACCCAAATGTGGAAACTGCAACAACACGAACATGCAAGCAAGAACAACGACAACATGTAAATAACAAATCAATGGCATGCAAAAAACAAGCATGGACCAGTGAACCAACAACGCCACTGCAACATATAAATTTAAAAAACGGAAGAAAATGTCTTGTAACAAGCCTGTTAAGTAACCATTCAACACTACCAAGCCTGTTAGGTAAACATTTAAGTCTGTTAGAAATGCACTGTAAACATTTAAGAAAAAAATTCAATGTGGCAGGTCTCTAATGTATCCCAAAAAAATAATTATATTTTTTGTAACAATAGTTCGAACACCATAAAATGTATTGGAAAGCCAAACTTTGGATATGCCACCATATCAAACATTGCCATAAATTTACCTAGCATAAAATGCTAAACCAAACATTCGAATTAATGCTAGCATTAATCCACCTTCGACGAATGCGTAACAAAATATATGATTCAAAAAGACCATATACGATCAAATACTTTGGATATGCGAACATATATAATATTGGGAATAACAAAGCCGACAATAAGACCTCCAATCCCTTGTCTAATCATATCATGACAAATATGGTACTTTTTTTTTATATAAAAATCTATGTTTTCAGTTTCCTGGTTCCAACAATAGATAATATGGAAATATTTTTGGTCAAATGACAGACTAATATGAAGTCAATGATTTATCGATCGCTAGAGTCTCTCTACACCTACGGCAGGGACTGATAATATTTCCGAGTCACTTCAATAATAATAACATTGATTAGACTTCCATTATCATGCCTTTCTTCAATAATTTGGATATCCACATCATGTTATTATTATAATGGACACTCACGTTCTTATCATTAGTTGGTTATTCAATTTTTTTAAATTGATATTGATGACAAAATTTTACCCTTTTTTTATGGATGTAATTAAAACAAGTATGTGATATTTCAGATTTTTTTTTTATGAAAATATATTTTTCTTATTTAAAAAAAAGTTTGTGTATGGTTGTTAAATATGTTGGATGAATAATTTCATAATTATGTGATATTTTGAATTTTTTTAATGAAATTATATTTTTTCTATTGTTTTTAAATATGTTAAATGAATAATTTCATATACAAATAGAAATAATTTATTAAATATTACTCCTACTAGAAGTATGTTAATTTAGATATTAATTTTGGAGTGCAAGTTTTAAAATTAAAATTGATATGATAACATCTTTCTTCGTTATAATATTAATTTTAATAAAGATTCATACTTTGTGGAATATCTTTTACTTATAATTATTATTTATGTGATGTAATATTTTTTATATTAAATTTTAGTTTTAATAAAAAAAATTTAAATTATATATATATATATATATTAAAAGTTGTATTGCCTTTTTAAAATTGTAAAATTACATAGTTTTAGAAGTCTGGGGATCGACTTGCCAAAAATATGGAAACCAAAATTATCCTTGGGGTTTAAGAAATAGATCATATTGTCTCTATGTTTGCAAATACAAGCAGGGCTAAGTAGCAAATTAAATTGCCCTAAACTGTTAGTAGTCATATAAACATCAAAAAACAAAATCTTAAAACATAGGTGTTAGCGATTATTTTTGTCTTAGGCGCAACAACAACCAGGTCTACAGGTTGCTCAGGAAGTGCCCAAGCGCAGCGTGGGAGAATCCCTGTTTTTTCGGTAGCAAGGCAAGCGAGTGGGAAAAATAGCGTTGGCAGCATCCAAGATCTATTTACAAAGCAGATCAACGGTCATCGGGTTTTCGGAGCTACCGAGTTGCCCAAGGTTTAGCGCAAGAGGGAGCACCAATAGTTCAAATCAGATTTGGGTCGTCCGATCCAACCAGGACAGGTGGCAGCTTGTCGGCGTATCGGGTATCGGGAGTCAGGAAGCTCTCCGTCCATTGCACTTGAAAGTGCCGATCAATGAAACTCCGAAGCTCCCTTCGAACTAAGCCCAAGATCTCAACACCAGGTCATATCAAGCGAGCGGGTGAAGGGGGGACAACCCCTTTATAATATCATACTATTTGGGCCGTTCATCTGAAGGACGTGCGGCGCACATCCGTGTCTCGTCGACATTCAGGAGTTCGAGGGGCAAGCGCTCCTCATCACTTCACTTCCCGAAACCCCGAACCCCGAACCCCGAAATGCCGATAGCGCCCAGGATCGGGCCCGTGGTTTTGGCGCCTGGTCGTAAAGGAACAAGCCTAGAGGAGGGGTGCTAATGTTTATCATTTGGCCACTTGGGTTCCAAAGCGCCGAATTGAGTTTCAGAGGGGGGGCACTGTGTTCTCCAGACGTTGATTCGACGTGATCTAAATCCCGGTACCTGCTGGGAATAAATGAAGAAGAGAGAGAGTGGTTGAAACCTCGCCTCACTCATTAATTGCAAAGTATGGCGGGTCTGGCAGGCGGTCTGCTCGAGAGGGTCCTGTATCCCCTTTTTCCGAAAGAGCCATGCCTGAGTTCTCAACTAGCCGAAGGAAGTCTGCACACGCTAGCTTGGCACTTAATGGATCAACTACTCCCCTTACTGGAGCCACGCGCAGATAAGATGGCGTCTGTCATAGGCGCTCGATCATCCTGAGTATGCATGGGCAGGTTGTCAGAAGACATGCAGACGCAATGTTTTAATTGCAGTGTCTCGTTTTCCCTGTTGTATTTTTGTTTTGAGTATATGTAGGCGTTTTTGCCATTTTTGTAAGCATCGATGGTAGAGCGCAGCTCCCGATTGTAAAGTTTTAGCAGACATTCTAGCTTTCTAGTCATGCATCTGTATATGAGATTTCTTATTTTATAACAGACAGTCTTCTTACTCCATCTAAGTTTTCATCTTATGCTAAGAGAGTTTGTGATCGACTGATTCGCACGAATTATGGCAATTCTGTTGTGATAAAGGATTTATTGTGGCATTATTGTTTTCTCTGGTTTTCTGCATTTGAACGTAGGAGGATCTCGCGTTTAGATGTCTTCTTCCACAGTCTGTTAGGATCCCGATGTTTACGACAGACCTTTGCATCTCTCTGATACAAGTCTTCCCCCTACTCACCCTTACTACAACTCACTGTCTGAAGTTACCTAAGACCTCACTTGCCCATGCATGCCTGGCCTAGTTCCGGAGTTAAGACCACATCATTTGAGTTAACCTCCATCTGATCACCTCATTAAACAAATCGTGACATAAACTGATGGGCGTCGGGCTCTGCTCCTGCTGCAATTCAGGAGTGAATTCCGTCGCCAACATTTCTGGCGCCGTTGCCGGGGACGAAGTTGAAGATTTTCCCTGGGTAGAACGACATTGAGCCTCTGATTCTAAAGGTGCACCAGACATCAGAGCCCTTCAAGATTGCTACTGTGCACCTGGCGACTCCACTGTGGCGACTCCATTGTTTCCACTTCACTGTTGTAGCTATGGCTACTGTTAGCACACCTGAAAGCTGACCCTAAGGAGCTTTCTCGAGAAGGTTTCAACATTTGCTTTCTCAGCCTGAGAAGCTTCTTGGGGTAACAACAACGTTAGGATCTGGCCATTGATGGTGAACAAGGACTAGACACATTCGAAGCTGCGCATCTTTCACCGGGTGACTCCATGATTCGAGGATCGATTGGCGACTCCACTAGTTCGGATGGAGAAGATCTTGGCTCGCAAGTTTGCTCCTTTTGATTTTTCTGCTATTCCCGGTTTTCCTAATGTTGTCCCCTCTCCGAATGAATGGGGTGATTATTTGCCCAGATTTGGAAAATGTGAAGGGGACAACCCTGCTTAGCACCTCAGCGAGTTTCATGAACTCATGCGTAGGGATGATTTTAGGGGCTAAATTTCGTTCATGGGCTAATTTTCCATGGTTTTTCCCAAAAAAAGTTTCGCTATTCTAAAAATGATTTGCCCAAATTTTATAGGATAAAATTATTTTATCTTCAAAATCGCCAAAATTTTATACAAACTATATAAAATCCTTAGAAATTTGAATATTTTTATAAAAATATCGCCAAACATTTATAGTTGGCATATGAAGGATCAGTAAGATTCGCCAAGGTTTCTACATTTAAAAATAAATTTCCATCCTTAAAATCATCCATGCTCATGCGTCAGTGGGAGATACATCATGAGGATGTATTACTGAAGATGTTCATGTTCTCGTTAGCAGGGGATGCACGTAAATGGTATCATTCTTTACCCCCTGCTAGCATTTCTTCACTTAGTGAATTCCATGCAGCCTTCACTGCCTATTGTCAGGAGCTTTATCCCTCTGAGTTGATTTTTCATAGATGTTGTGAGGAATACTACAACAAATGTATACAAGATAGAGCCGTCTCTTATGTAGGCTATGAGGATGATCCTAATGACTTGGATCAAAATGCAGTCATTTCTCCTCCCCATTCGTCTATTTCGGGCGAAGTTATGGAGTTGGTAAAATCTATCACTGCCAGACTTGACAGGTGGGAAGCTGAGCGATGTACAGAGGATTTTGGTATCTCTGCAATGGATGACTATGAAGATCTCGAGGAGGAAGAAGATGCTTCGGGCGAAGTTATGGAACTGATAAAATCTATCACTGCCAGACTTGACAGGTGGGAATCTGAACAATGTGCTGAGGATTTCCCATCCTTTGAAGCAGAGGCCCTTAACAACTCTATTGAGGGTGATTATGAAAAAAGCTTTCCCACGGGTCCTGTTTATGGTCATTATGAATCTGACCCATGGGAGAGCCAAGAAGAAGAAATCCTCCCAGATATGATTATGTCTGATGAAGGCTGTGATGATGGGGGCTGTAAGGATAGAAGACTGGGGGAAGAATATGCTCTGAGTGAACTGATAGAACAGGCGAAATCTCTCACTGCCCAACATGCAAGGTTGGAATATGAAGGCAACGGAGATAATTTTCCAGTCTTCAAGGCAGATGATTTGAGCAGCTCTTTTGAAGAGATTATTGAAGATTTCTGGGATGCGTCAGCATCTACCCCCGATGAGTTTGCTGTCTCAGATCAAAATGATGAAGAGGTAGTTGTGGAAGAGGATTGTTCTCTTTTCCTTCACAAGATTTCCCATGATGTGTTTACATTTGGGGTCGAAACGGAGGAGCGGGGGATAGTTCCATTTCTACAAGTTGGAGAATCTCTTTTCCCCCCCGACTTTGATGATTATCTGGAAGAGGAGCAACAGAACCCCACATCACCTTTTGCTTATCAAAGCAGCCATACCACCTATGACAATTACGAATCAGAGTTTGAGCTCGATATGCTGGATTTCCAAGAGCAGGTCGCAGAACCTTGTCCTCTGCTCACTAAGGAAAATCATCACGAGGAAATCAGCCATCTCAGTCTTTCAGGAGACGCTGAGCAGTACGAGGAAGAGCATAATTTACCCGGGGAGGCTATTTATGATGAATACGAATCTGACCCGGGGGAGAGCCAAGAAGAAGAGGAAAAGGAACCAGAGGAACAACTGAGCACATATTTCACTCTAGAGCCAGTCAACGAGCAACTACAGCCTGAGATCAGTGAGCCTACGTCAGTTGTCCACTCACCTGTTCTTATCAAAGATATTCAACCACATGTGAGCAACTCTGTAGCAGAGGAAGCTACCTGTCACCAATTTTCCGAGATTCGCCACTCATTCTATGACCCTATCGGTGAATACATGGAGTGACATATCCTTTATGCCTTGGAGCCACCCTATTCCATATCAACTTCACCCTGTGAGAAGAAGTTGAAGAGTGTAGCCGTTCTGCTGTCACGGTTACACCATCTGCTGGTGATCATCCACATAAAGAAAGAGCTTCCCTTTAGGAAGTTGCTTGATTGGCTATGGTGGAAGTCTGCTTTCACCTAGCCCCATGTAAAGTGTTTTATTAGTTTAGGATTGTATATAAATAAGCTCCATTGAGCATGTATTTTTATTTTGTTGCTTTTATTCTTTGGCCTGCATTTTCAGCAGCGCGATGTTTTGAGCATGACTCCATAGCCCAACAGCAAGGCACTGAAGCTGTGGAATGAGTTCTTAGAGCATCACAGGGACGACTCTATCCCCCATGGAACCTAATGTTAGCGATTATTTTTGTCTTAGGCACAAAAGCACCCAGGTCTACAGGTTGCTCAGGAAGTGCCCAAGCGCAGCGCGGGAGAATCCCTGTTTTTATGGTAGCAAGGCAAGCGAGCGGGCAAAATAGCGTTGGCAACATCTAAGATCTATTTACAAAGCAGATCGATGGTCATCGGGTTTTCGGAGTTACCGAGTTGCCCAAGGTTTAGCATAAGAGGGAGCACCAATAGTTCAAATCATATTTGGGTCGTCCGATCCAACCAGGACAGGTGGCAGCCTGTCGGCGTATCGGGTATCGGGAGACAGGAAGCTCTCCGTCCATTGCACTTGAAAGTGCTGATCAACGAAACTCTGAAGCTCCCTTCGAACTAAGCCCAAGATCTCAGCACCAGGTCATATCAAGCAAGCGGGTGAAGGGGGGACAACCCCTTTATAATAGCATACTATTTGGGCCATTCATCTGAAGGATGCGCGGCGCACATCCGTGTCTCGTCGGCATTCGGGAGTTCGAGGGGCAAGCGCTCCTCATCACTTCACTTCCCGAAACCCTGAACCCCGAAATGCCGATAGCGCCCAGAATCGGGCCCGTTATTTTGGCACCTGGTCGTAAAGGAACAAGCCTAGAGGAGGGGCGCTAATGTTTATCATTTGGCCACTCGGGTTCCAAAGCGCCGAATTAAGTTTCAGAGGGGGGGCACTGTGTTCTCCAGATGCTGATTCGATGTGATCTAAATCCCGGTACCTGCTGGGAATAAATGAAGAAGAGAGAGGGTGGTTGAAACCTTGCCTCACTCATTAATTGCAAATTATGGCGGGTCTGGCAGGCGGTCTGCTCGAGAGGGTCTTGTATCCCCTTTTTCCGAAAGAGCCATGCCCGAGTTCTCGACTAGCCGAAGGAAGTCTGCACACGCTAGCTCAACACTTAATGGATCAGCTACTCCCCTTCCTGGAGCCACGCGCAGATAATACGGCGTCTGTCATAGGCGCCCGATCATCCTGAGTCTTCATGGGCAGGCTGTTAGAAGACATGCAGACGCAATGTTTTAATTGCAGTGTCTCGTTTTCGCTACTGTATTTTTGTTTTGAGTATATGTAGGCGTTTTCGCCATTTTTGTAAGCATCGATGGTAGAGCGCAGCTCTCGATTGTAAAGTTTTAGCAGACATTCTAGCTTTCTAGTCATGCATCTATATATGAGATTTCTTATTTTATAACAGACAGTCTTCTTACTCCATCTAAGTTTTCATCTTATGCTAAGAGAGTTTGTGATCGACTGATTCGCACGAATTATGGCAATTCTGTTGTGATAAAGGATTTATTGTGGCATTATTGTTTTCTCTGGTTTTCTGTGTTTGAACGTAGGAGGATCATGCGTTTATATGTCTTCTTCCACAGTCTGTTAGGAACCTGATGTTTACGACATACCTTTGCATCTCTCTGATACAAGTCTTCCCCCTACTCACCCTTACTACAACTCACTGTCTGAAGTTACCTAAGACCTCACTTGCCCATGCATGCCTGGCCTAGTTCCGGAGTTAAGACCACATTATTTGAGTTAACCTCCATCTGATCACCTCATTAAACAAATCGTGACATAAACTGATGGGCGTCGGGCTCTGCTCCTGCTGCAATCCAGGAGTGACTTCCGTCGCCAACAATAGGGACTAAGCACCAAGAGTATCTGTGTCGTCGCCTCTGGAGGGATATTGGTGCCTAGTTGAGATCATGCTTAAGGGTTGGCGACAAGTTGGCCAAGGGTTGGAGGCCGGCTCACCTGATAGTGTATCATGTAGAAAGTCCAGCCGACGGTTGAGATGCTCATGTCGAAACAACAAGTATGCCACATATCGACGTACATCCATGATTAACACAAGAAGCTCCTTAGAGAATTGAGGCCGAGAGGATTCATGACTCACCTCTGAGCTGTGAGTGGTTGCTTGGATGGGGGTCATCAAGGGTGCTTCTTCAACTATGGATATCCCCAATGACCTGTTGGTGGAGTGTTCCAGATAACTTGACATGAGGTGGCCACATCCTGCTTCTGACGGGGAAGGCTCGATAGCGTTATTTTCTCATGAGCCTGAGCGGAAGAGGAGTCCTCTCAGGTATCATGACCCCAATTCTCCTCCGCGGGTCTAATTCCAATTCCCTGCGCAACTGCTGAGTAGGAATCTGCTTCGAATGGCATGAAGGAGTAATGGCACCCCACCTTCGCTCGTCCAAGTATCTTTGGTAACTGAGTCCTCTACTGGAGAAACCATGCTCACGAGGCATGGTGCCAATGCCTAAGGCCAAGCGCAGAGAATGAAAAGGGGCAGGCTGAAGCAGGGAACAAAAGGAGCTCTCCTGGGAAGGAGTTGAGCTCGCAGAGAGGGCAAGAAGAAGAATCATGTTCTGAAGGTCGAAGCGGCCCGAGGAAATAACATTGAGTTGGTGCATTAAGGGAGTAATTACCACAGAGGGGACATTGTCCTCTGTGGTATGCTTCCAAATAACTCACAGTGACATGCTGAACCAAGGCGCCTTCATCCTCCTGCAACGAAAACTCCCATTACCCCAATCTGCATTGAATGGTTTCATCGTTAAATGAGAACGAGAGGAAGGGCGACAACTTAAGGTGGCGATCATGTGCGGACACATGTCATCCCATCCATGCCTATTGAGTGTTGTCTTATCTCTTTGTTCTTACAACTCTCAGTGCTTCCTTTCCTTTCTCTTCACTGCCCCCGCCTTGTTGCCCTCAGAGCTCGCTCTTACTGTACTTTCTTGTTTCCTTTTGGCTCTACCTCTGAACCATGTAATTTCGTTTCATTTTGAGGAATTTCATTTGGATTTCGTTTCATTTGAATTTTGTTTCCGCTTAATTTCGCTTCATTTCATCCCTTTTCCCTTCAACATTTTTTTTAAAAATGGTGCCCTTTTTTTAAACTCGCTGTCACGGGTTCGGGTTTTCAATTAATGGTTTTTTTTCTTTTTAATTTGTCACTTCCCTTTCAAGTAGATGTCGTTGGTCTTGGGAAAGACACATTCCAACCATTTAATTTCTTGGTTGGTTTGTAGTTTTAAGTTATAAATGGAGTTTTAATTATACATCGATTTTATTTAGGAATATTCCCAACCACCTATTATTATCCCAATACCTATTCCAACTGATATTAATTTGTCAATTTTCGAGATTAAAAATAAAATGAAAATAGTGATCACAAAATGAATAATCTTTTTTTTTTTTTTTAATTAAAAACTTTCATAAGAATTTTGTCATAAATTAATAATTCAATCTTGATCAGATAAAAAAAAATATGAATGCAAGAAGTTGAAATTAAAAAACTTTCATAAGAATTTTGTCATAAATTAATAATTCAATCTTTATCAGATAAAAAAATATGAATGCAAGAAGTTGAAGGCCTGCATGGTGGAAAAACAATGTTTTTAAATTTATTTTAATTAAAAAAAATAATTATTATTGATATTTATTTAAGACATGCATGGTGGAAAAGCAAAGTTTTTAAATTTATTTAAATTTGAAAAAAATAATTATTATTGATATTTATTTAAGTTAAGTTAGAAATTGGAAAGTAGAATATTTTTAAATCAATTAAAATTTTTAAATTTATTTTAATCTTAAATATTTTTATGAATATTTTTAAATTAAATAAAAATTTTAAACTTATTTTAATTTTTTGTTTTTAAATTATTATTGACATTTCTATTTTGGGCATCAAAATATTTTTAATTCAAACATGTAATTAATAGTGATCTTGGGGTGACTAATAAAAATTTGAAAAGCTTTTATTACAACAAATTCGAGGTTGAGGGTAATTCCTGCAAAGTTTGTGACACGTGTTAAGAGTCAAAGAATTTATTACAACAATTTCGAAGTCCAGATTATTTCCTGGAAAGTTTGTGATATGCGTTAACAGAAGACTCAAAGTAATATAAGAAATGACAACACTTGAATACTTTCACAAACATATTCAAATCAGAAAACGAGATGAGCATAAATGGTAATTGGGCTCTGAGTATCATCATTGTAATTTATTAAAATCATATCACCTCTGTGCATTCAACAAACTCATACTTGTAATTTATTAAAATCCTGTTACCTCTGTACATTCAACATATGCAAGCCCATGTGGTTTCTCGGTGTTTTTAATCTAGAATATCACTTCTTTAATGTGGTTTTTAATCTGGAACATCTCTTCTAAAATGCGACTTCTTCTATAAAACTTAGTGAAATTCAAGTAAAGATTTATTATTATTTCACCATGATACACTTAAAAGATAAGAATACTGAACACAAAAAATTGACATTTCACTTCTTTTGTGTTTAGATTTTTTGAACTATTTATTGTACTTATATAAATAATCTCTTCATTTGATATATGAAATAATTTAAAATAATTATATAAAATTGAATATTATTATTTTTTGTTTTAATAAAAATTAAATAAATATAAAATTAACCATATGCAAGAAATTATTTATAATTAAAAAAACACATGATAGTAAATTATAAATTATTTATAATTAAAAAAACACATGATAGTAAAGTATATAGAAGTTAATAATTACACCATCTTATTAAACATTTTTTACTTCACTCATATATATTTATAATCAAAGAAGTTAAATTTATTGATTAAAAGTGTAATTTAAATACTTAAATTTATATTGGAAATTGTAATTATGAAATAAGAAAATAAACACCCATGTATTAAACATATTTTAATTTATTCATAATAACATTTAATCAATTATATTCTAAAAAAATTAAATTTAGTGATTAAAAGTCTAATCTATACTAATTACAAAATATAAACATTTTTTAGAATTATTATTACTCCATTAGAATTATAACTATTAAACTGTGAGAGCATTGAAAATTTCAATAAGAGTTTGGTGTCATATAATTGAAATGGATAAAAAAATAAAAAATAAGGCATTATTTTTTATTAGTGCATTATAGTCTTGAAGTAGGAGTGGCATTCCTTTATTAAAAAAAAAACAAAAAAAAAAAACATTGGTTGGTAATGATACTTATATTTGCAAGAAGTTATAGTAAATATCAAAAGAGTTTTAAGAATGAATTTTTTTATAAATTAATAACCTCTCCTCATGTGGAAAGTCACTATTATTAAGAAACATTTGCCCAAAACATATAGTTTATATATGCCGCACATCCCATTATCATTATTATTAAGAAACATTTGCCATGAGGCATATAGTCTATATGATCCAGGTGGATGTCGGTGGCCACCCACCTTTTCCAACTAGCTCAAAACAGTTTTTTGGCAATTTACTATTTTTAGCAGTTTTTACTTCTGGGGCCATTTTGAGGGCATAAATGAAGGTTTTTCGGGATCGAGCTTCTCAAAACTAGACCAAAGAATGATTGAGGCCCCAAAATGAATCTCCTCGACGATACCTTTCCAATAAGCTATCATACGCCAAAAACAGAGATTGTATGCAAAAGTTACGACCCCGAGAAGTTAATGTACTAACTTACCCAAACGGGGCCCACATGTCTTTTGGCGCTTCATATCCTAGGGTTAGGTTTTTGGATGTCTAGGGTTTTTGGAATTCCTATTTATTGTAAAAAAGGCCTTCAGAGCCTCATTGTAATCTTCTTCTGGCGAATGAGTGCAACCGTCACATCTCTTCTCAGAGATAAGCCGCCACCATTCCAACAAGCTTGTTTCCGCTACATTTTACAGTTTCAGTTTATTTCATTATTGAATAGAAAACCAGTTTCACTGTATCTTTGTTATTTTGTGTTAAGTACCTATTAATAATCTGTAGTCATTTCGTTCTGCTTATAAAATCCAGATCAATGGTATCAGAGCGGTCTGCTCCTTGTCGTCTTAATGCATGTCCCCAACGAGGTTGGAGTACAAAGAGTTGGGTCTCGAGATTGTTTCTCTTGAGGACAAAATCTCTCTCATGCCCAAGCGACCTCTCATGGAAAGAGAAAAGAAATATGATGGGACATGAGATCCTTTCAAACTGTTGATTGAGGAAGCCCTCACGCAACAGAGGAACGAGATGATGGATAGTTTCGCGCAAATCCTTCGACGACTACCAACAGGTGACACATCTTCTTCGAGCAGAGGCGCCGCCCCCTTCAAGGCACAAACAAACATCGACATTCCTATATTTGAAGGTCTGATAGACGTAGATGCTGTAAACAAATGGTTGAATCTACTAGAAGGGTATTTTTCTGTCCATAACTTTTTGGATAAAGAAAAGATTGCTTTTGCGCTCCTTAAAGACGTTCCCCATGTCAAAGATTGGAGGGAAACTTTCTGTGAGAAAAAGGAAACAGAGGAACCCTCATTATTTACAACCACGACCACTTGGGAATCCTTCAGGGATGCTATTAAGGAATAATACTACCCTGTCGGAAGTTATGACGACCTGTATACCAAATGGACTACACTGCGGCAAGAAAGGGACCAAGCAGTGTCAGATTTCACAAATATCTTCCATACCTTGCACACCAAGCTGGGTATCAAAGATTCAGAGCGACATCTGGTGCTCTACATAGATACATCCAGACCAAAATGGAATTTCTGGACATCTCATCCTTGGGTGTGGCCTACCGATATGCCGTCAAAATCGAGCAGAAGCTCAAACAAAAGGCGCGACAATTTGGGCCTGGGAACCCCTCACAAGAAAAGCTAGTAAAGGGCGGCACCAACCCACAAAACAAAGGACAAAATAAAGATGGACAGTATCAAGACAACTAGTCCAAGCCGCAAGCAAAGAAGGACACCAAAAAGACAAAGAAAGATACTGGGAAGTGGTGCGACTTCCATAAGAGCCCTTGGCATAACACTGTTGACTGCTGCTCAAAGCAGTCATTGGTGGTTGAAGTGAAAGCGTCTGAATCAGATGCAGATTCTGACTTTGAGCCAGAACCAGAAAGGGAAAGATGGATCATTGATGTGGAACCCAGTGCCACCATTTCTACCACCAAGCTCCAGCCTGGTGAACCAGACGAGCCAGAAGAAGGAGAGCGCCTCTTCCATTCACATATGTGGGTAAAAGGAACCCCATTGCACTTCATCATTGATAGCGATAGCTTAAATAACCTCATCTCAGCAGAGGTCGTCAAGAAACTGGCCCTGCCGACAATGCTGCACCCACAACCCTACACCATTGGATGGCTCCGCCAAGGAAGTGATCTCCGCATCAGCCAACAGTGCCGACTGTCATACAACATCAAGCCCTTCAAAGACGAGGTATTGTGTGATGTTTCTCCTCTCGAATTTTGTGATGTTCTTTTGGGCCAACCTTATTTATGGAAACGTCATGCTGTATATGAGTCTAGGCCTCACAGTGTTATTATTACTTTGAATAGGAAATTGTACAGGATACTCGAGGCAGTCCCCCCTAGTGCTATTTCCTTGATCTCTGCTAATAAATGCAGGAAGGTCATCTCTCAGATGGGGAAGTTTGTCTTCTTCGTGATTCACTCTCAGAATAAGCGAAAGATCACAACCACATCCAGGGTCTCTATGACCGACCTCTCCACACAGCAGAAGCAAGTAGACAAGGTCGTGGAAGAATACTCAAATATCTTCTCCTCACCTACCGGGGTACCTTTGCACTGCCAGGTCAAGCACCCCATCGATCTGACCCCAGATGCATCGCTGCCCTATGGGCCAGTGTATCATCACTCTCTGTTAGAGAATGAAGAGATCAAGCGACAGATCCAAGAGCTGCTCCACAAGGGGCACATCCGTCCCAGCTCATCACCTTACGGGAGCCCAATCGTGCTGGTACATAAGAAAGATGGAACCTAGCGACTCTGCATTGATTACTGGGCTCTAAATAAGATCACAGTCAGAAACCGATACCCGATTCTACGAATCGACGACCTCCTTGATCAACTCACAAGGGTCAAATACTTCAGTAATATTGATCTGAAGTTTGGCTACCACCAAGTCCCGATAAAACAAACAGATGTATGGAAGACCGCCTTCAAGTCAAAGGAAGGCCTTTTTGAATGGTTGGTCATGCCCTTTGGTTTGACAAATGCGCCAACCACTTTCACGAGGTTGATGGATGATATCCTGCGACCATTCACCAATAATTTTGTAGTGGTGTATCTTGATGACATTCTCATTTACAACAAGACTTGGGCTGAACACTTGCAGCATATTCAACAGGTTCGACACACCTTGCGACAGCACAAGCTATACGCCAACTTGGAAAAATGCTCCTTCGGCATGGACATGGTCCATTACCTGGGCTACATTGTTGATTAGCATGGCGTACATGTGGATCCAGTAAAGATCCAAGGCATCCATGACTGGCCAACCCCAACCACACTCACCGAGCTCCGGAGCTTCTTGGGCCTTGCCAATTTCTACCGCAGGTTCATGTTGGGATTCTCCCATATTGCATGGGCCCTCAGCCAAATAACCAGGGGTGGTGGTAAGGCGAAATTTGCATGGGTGCGGTCCCAACAACAAGCGTTCAATGATTTGAAGCAACACTTGTGCTCAACCCCAGTACTTTCACTCCCAGACCTACAACAACCCTTTAAGATCGAGACAGATGCTTCTGACTATGCTATGGGTGCCATTCTCACTCAACACGGACACCCTGTGGCCTATCATAGTGAGACACTATCAGATGTTGTCCGTAAGTACGCTACTTATGACAAAGAAATGTACTCCATTGTGCAAGCCTGCCACCAGTGGAGACACTACATTCTTGGGAAGGAGACAATCATCCACACTGATCATAAGCCACTGCAGTTCATGTAGACACAAGGAAAATTGCAGAATGACCGCCATCAAAAGTGGTCCACATACTTGCAGCAATTCCACCTCAACATCAAGTATAAAACAAGAAGCACCAATCGCGTCGCTGATTGCCTCAGCAGACTGCCAGTCGCGACACTCACCACGGTGCTAAACTCTTGTGGCCATGAGACCTCTGGATGGCCCCAACTCTACGAGACAGACCCAGACTTTGCCACCACCTACCAAATGTTGGGGGCAAACACAATTGTCGATAATTTCCATATTCAGGATGGGTTGTTGTGTCATCTGGGCCATATCTGTGTTCCATCAAGTGAGCGAGCGAAGCTGATCTGGGAATCCCACTACAGTCGGGTGGCAGGACACTTCAACGTCGAAAAGACAATGGCAATGCTACATAAACATTTCTACTGTCCGAAACTTCGACAGGAGGTCAGCAAGTATATCAGTTCCTGCACTGCCTGCGCAATTTCCAAATCGACCACTAAGAAACATGGCCTGTACACCCCTCTTCCTACTCCTAACAGGACATAGGAATCCATCTTAATGGACTACATGTCGGGCCTCCCGTCCACCAAGTGGGGAAATGAATGTGTTTTTTGTGGTTGTTGATCGCTTTTCTAAGATGACGATTTTGGTTGCCTGCAAGAAGAAATTCACAGCAGAGGCCACTGCCAAACTCTTCTTTGAACGAGTCTGGGTGCATTTTGGAATCCCACAAACCATTGTCTTAGATTGGGATAGTCGATTTCTCAGCACATTCTGGTCAAGCCTCTGGTCATTGCTGGACACGAAGCTCACCAAAACCACGACCTTCCACCTGCAGACAGAGGGCCAAACCGAGGTCGTAAATCGAATGATTGTGCATATCCTCCTCATGTATAATTCACAACACCCTTGCACATGGGATGAGAGTCTTCCCTATGTCCAACATAGATACAACCGAGCCCTGCATAGCTCAACCGGCCACAACCCCTTTCAGGTGGGGTTGGGATTCCAACTATTGGGTCCCATAAATGTTGCACTTCCCCTTACGGTCACCTTGACCGACTCATCCCCTGCTCCAACTGAAGATGACAAAGCCACCTGGTTCATTGAGTGGATCCAACACATCTGCTAATAGGTTCAGGATATCCTACAGAAGTCCAATGACAAGTACAAACATCGCCATGATCAACATCGGGTGCCACATAAGTTTCAGGTGGGCGACAAAGTTTGGTTGCACTTGTAGAAAGAACACCTTACAGGACCCCATCGGAAGCTTCACCCACTCCGTTATGGGTCATACACCATCACCAAGGCCGTGGGAGATAATGATTTTCAGCTCAACATTCCTCCTTTCCTTGGCCTGCACCCAGTGTTCAACGTGGATCTCCTTCGCCCTTATTTCCCACCATTATTGGACACCTTAGAAGTAGTAGAACAACTGACACCAACTGAACTCAATCCCGACTGCATACAATAGGCATCCAATGATCAGATTGTGGACACACATATCAAAGGCACTCTACAACAAAGGTTCCAGCTTTATCGAGTCGTCAAAGTAGGACAACTCCTGCACCAAGGCAAGTGGCTCACACGGGGCCAGATTCAACATAAATTTCCTCATTTGATGGGGGACCTCAACGCAATGGAGACCATTGCTTCCTAAGGAGGGAGGATTGATCCAGGTGGATATCGGTGGCCACCCACCTTTTCCAACTGGCTCAAAACATTTTTTTGACAATTTTGGCAATTTACTATTTTTAGCAGTTTTTACTTACGTGGCCATTTTGAGGGCCTAAATGAAGGATTTTCAGGATCGAGCTTCCCAATGATATCCTATTGCATGATTAAGGCCCCAAAATGAATCTCCTTGATGATACCTTTCCAACAGGCTATCATACGCCTAAAACGAAGATCGTATGCAAAAGTTACGACCCCGGGAAGTTAATGTACTAACTTACCCAAACGGGGCCCACATGACTTTTGGCGCTTCATCTCCTAGGGTTAGGTTTTTGGATGTCTAGGGTTTTTGGCATTCCTGTTTATTGTAAAAAAGGCCTTCAGAGCCTCATTGTAATCTTCTTCTGGTGAATGAGCACAATTGTCACATCTCTTCTCAGAGATAAGTCGCCACCATTCCAGCAAGCTTGTTTCCGCTGCATTTTACAGTTTCAACTTATTTCATTATTGAATAGAAAACCGATTTCACTGTATCTCTGTTATTTTGTGTTAAGCACCTGTTAATAATATGTAGTCATTTTGTTCTACTTATAAAATCCGGATCACTATATGTAAGACACAATTTTAAAGAGTCTAGGCATGAACCGTCCACTATTTGGAACAAATGTGGTTTAAACCAAAATGGTAAGTTTAAATAAAATGGCAATGAATGAATTATATATCTTTAATTTAAAATTTGTAATTTGAGTTGAAAATAAATATCCATATTTGTAATTTGTGTTAAAATTAAATATCTTTATTTTCAAATTTATCATAGAGTTAAATATTTTAATATTTACCTATATTTACTTTATTAATATATCAATGTTTTTATATATATATGTTAATAAAAATTATGCTATTTTTTTTTTTGTAAGTGAGTGTGAAATCCTGTATTACTGAAAGGAGTTATGATACAAAAAGGAAAAAGGGTGAACCCTGGGTCTGCTAGAGAGGAAACCAGATCAGGGTTCTTGGAGTTGCACTGTCTAAGATAGCAGGGGGGGGGGTGTGCTGGGCCACCACCTTGGGAAACTGACCCAGTCCTCCGTAAACCAATTTGAGAAATTAACCAAAACATATACATAAAAGACATAACCATGAAAAAGGGTAGCTCCTACACTGAACACAACTTGACCAGTGCCTAAACCTGCACTAGTCCAGGATGATGGGGTGTCATTCGTCTCCATCCTTTATTGACTCGTTCTCCTTCCTCTGGTCCACCGTGCGTGTCTTTCTGATACAAGATAGTGTCCTATTCCGGTCTATTGGGGTGATGTCCATGTGGTGGACATAACGTAGGTAAAGGTGGAATTGGCTTGCCATTCGTTCCATTTTTTCCTTCTGGCTCCTTTGGTCCTCGACTAGTCTTTTTGCACTGGCCTCTAGGTTGCTCAAGCGAGTCAGAATTTCTGTGAGCACCTTTTTGTGGTCCTTAATAGCCTCCTTGCTGGTCTCTTTCCGGTCAACACTCATCTTTCCTATCAACATTTTTGTTCGCTAAGCCTCCTCCACCGTTTTGTGGTAGAGGGTTGTTCTGGGCTGTGTGGCCCCTGGGTCTCTTACGCCGTCAGCTTTTTGAATTAGTTACTTCCAGGCTTTTCCCTTGAGTGTGGTGTTGATTTTTCTCTCCCACCTGTTGATGATTGCCTTTCCCTTTGGATCAACCTGCGTGAGAAAGGCACCCTTGGCTTCTCTGGCCGCTTGCTCTATCCTTGTAATCCTCCAAGCGCTTGTCGAAGGTTCTTTCCCCTAGGGGCCTCTCTTACTATGGGTTTTCTTCATTCGTACCATCTTGGCTTGTTTATGATGATTTTTGCCTGGGGTTCTTCTCCTGTTCCTATTCACCCCTTGCTCGTATGTAAGATGGCTTATGTAATTGCTTCTCCCTGATCTGTGGCCCTTCCTAGTGTTTCTCCTCTTATGGGACTTCCCCGGCTGCGGGTGCATCCTGACAATCATGGGCTTCTCATACAGGTGTACCTTATGATCCTTTTTCACTGATTCTATATGTGTGCTCATGGGAGCCTTGCCGTAATTCCTGCGCCAATCCTTTGCTCCACTTGTTGTACGAAGATAATTTCCATTCCACGTATCTGTACTTGGGTGGGGTGTACCCATACTTGACCATGGAAAACCCTTTTTCCTTTCGTCCTTTCCCACCCGTCGATTATCCTTTCTGCTTTCCCATGAGCAACCCATGTACTTCTTCCTATTGACAGGACAGTGGTGTCGTACCTCCTCTTGTTGTGTGACCTGGAGCTACATTGTAACTCGTGTTTGAGTAGTGGGTGATTAGATTCTTCCTGGATCCTTCATGCCCTTCAGTTATTTCTGCGCCTCCATCCTCGGTGTGGTCGTCCGTACTTCGGCTGCCATCACGGTCTTTTGCCGCCAGTTGGATGCAGTCTGTTCGAAGCTAACCATTCAGGATGTTACTCCAGATAGTGTCCAGTTCTGGTCCTTCCTTGTCGACTCCCTCATTAGCGATTCTGTCCACCAGTCCATTTGCTGACCTACGTACCCAACACAACTCCACTGTGATCCCCTTTTGCAGGTGCTCCTGAATTGTTTGCAGGGAATGTGGCAAGCGCCAGTGCCTCTGAATTTTTCCCACTCTGGTACCATTTTGGAGTCTCCTTACTATGTTGTTAACCAACATGGAATCTCCTTCCACTATGATGTTTGTTATCCTTTCCTAGCTTAGAATCTCGAAGCCGGTCTCCAGAGCTCTGAATTTCACAGCATTGTTGGTGAAGTTTTCCAGACTCCCAACGTACAACCAGATGATATTTCCTTCACTGTTTCTGATTACTCCTCCCATTCCTATTCGTCCTGGGTTACCTTTTGACGCCTCGTCAAAATTCAACTTGAGGGAGCCTTTTGGTTGTGGTTTCCAGTTGCACTCACCTACTTGGAGTTGCGGTGACCGTCTTACTTGATTGGGGTTGCGTGCTTCATTCAGGTGGAAGGCTTCTAGGATTCGGGAGTCATGGTCTGTGAGTTGCGCTCTTCATGTCTGGCAGTTGCAGCGCTGCACCATTTCCCTTGTCATGGAGATTATTATTTCCTTGATCTTCCCTTCCAGCCAACTTTCGTTCCTGAAGATGCGCCGATTCCTTTCCTTGCATATTGCCCAAATGATCATTCCCTGGATGAGGGCCCAACAAAGATTCACCTCTTCGTTTTCACTGTAGCTCTCTTTCCAGGTGTTGATAGTTGTGGAAATGTTACCTCGGATCCTATTGCACTGTCGGAAGATGCCTGCCACCCAGTCCCATATTTCTGCTGTGTAGGTGCATTCGTCGAGAAGATGGTTCGTTGTTTCTTCCTTGGCTTGATAGAGGTGACATCTGGATGGACCTATAAAACCCCTTTTCCTTAGGTTTTCCCAGGTTAGAATATGGTTGTGGAGGATTAACCATTGGAAGATTTTTATTTTTGGCCAATGGGGGCTGTTCCAGAGCTTGTCCCATTGTTGTGTTGGGTCCTCTTAGTCCTGGTCCGCGATATAGTGTCAGACTTATTTTAGGTTGAATTCCCCACCATCTTTTTGTCCCCATCTCAGCTGGTCATTTCCTTCTGTGACTGCTATTTTTCATCTCCCCAATTCCTCCTCCACCTCTTTTGCTGGTGTTGCGGTTTGGTCTCTATTCTGTGGAGTGAGAGTGTCCCATATTCTCCATTTGTTGCTATCTGTTTCTTGTTTCCAGTAATGGTAGACTCTGGTTTTACCTTGCATGATCATCTCCTGTTGGAGTTCCTTCCTATTCGGTTTCTCCATTCTAGGTTCCCGTTGCCGGGCATCCTCCCAGAATCTGGCTGCTTTGTCATTCCTCACTTCCCAAAAGCTGTAAGTCTGGATCCAGTCTTTGTTGCACCAGGCTAGCTTCCAGATGGCTGATCCTTCCCTGGTGCCTCTGAAGTGGATTTTGTCTTGGTCGTGGATGTCCAGGGCATACTTTGTCTTCCATAGATTTACCGAGGGTGTAGTGGTTTCTTTGACCCAACACCACCAGAGTTTCGCCCCATAGGCGTCATTGGTCACCTACGGGTCTTGTAGCCCCAGGCCTCCTTTGCTTTTTGGTTTACATACCTTCTCCTAGGCCATGAGGGCCCATTTTTTCTTTGTTTCTGCTCCTCGCCAAAGGAAGTCCCTTTGGATAGTTCTTATTTTTTTTAGAATCCCCTTGGGGGTTGGGAAAACAGACATCATAAAGGATGGAATTGCTTGCAAAACAAACTTGGTCAGAATAAGTCTTCTGGCTAGATTGAGGGATCTGTACGTCCAATTTGTCACCCGCTCCTGTAACTTGTTTATTATTCCTTCCTAAGTTGACATTTTATAATCTTTGTCTGTCAGGGGGATGCCCAAGTACTTTGTTGGGAGTGTTTTGCGTTTGAAACCCAAGATGTTGGCCAGATTTTGTTGGATTCCAGGGTTGGTATTGAAGAAGAATATGATAGATTTGGAATGGTTGATCTCTGCACCAGAAGCTTCCCCAAACTCTTCTAGGATTCATTTGTAGGATTTTGCTTCCTTGACCATGGGTATGCCATGAAGTAAAGTGTCATACACGAACTGTTGGTGTCTGGAAGTGGGGCAATTTTTGAAAGGTTTGATACCTGTTAATTCACCTGTTGCAGTTGCTCTTTTTATCGTTCGACTGAGACCTTCCATCATCGGAATAAACATGAAGGGGGATAGTGGGTCTCCTTGTCGGATGCCTCTCGTGGGCCAAAAGGGTTTGGCAAGGGCTCCATTTATTAGTAGTGAGTATCTTGTAGTGGATACTAGGCTGACAATCCAGCTGATCTAGTGCTGGGTGAATCCAAAGGCTTCCAAAGTCTTGACCATATAGTGCCAGCTAATTTTGTCATAAGCCTTTGCTAGGTCTAGTTGTATTATCATTCCCCCTCTCTTTTGAAGCTTCAGGGTGTGGATAAGCTTGTGGGCATGGATGATATTGTCCATTATTTGTCTTCCTTCCACGAAGCCTGCCTGTTCTTGTGAGACCAGAGTGGGTAGGAGGGGCTTCAATCTATTTGCAATAAATTTGGAGATTATCTTATAAACCACATTTCACAGCACTATAGGTCTATAATGATCAGGGGTTTTGGCTTCATTTTCTTTGGGGATTAGTGTAATCATAGTAGCATTTAGCACTTTTAGAATGGAAGCTGACCTTCTAGAGTCTTCAACTAACCTATAAACGTCGTGTTTGACAATATCCCAACAGGATTTTAAGAACTCCACAGTGAAGCCATCTGGTCCTAGGGCTTTCCCATTGGGAATTTCCTGGAGTACTTGGTCAATTTCCTCCTCAGCAATGGGTTTGTTTAGGTTGTTATTTTGTTCCTCGGTGACCAGGCGGGGGATATGCTGGGTTATCTCTGAATGGCCTCCGTTCTGTCTTGGTTGGGTTCCTGGGCTATCCCGTGGAAGTGGTTTACCAGATTAGTTTCGATCTCCTTATGTGACTCTCGCTCTATTCTATCCTGGTCCTTGATATTCAAGATTTTGTTATGGGCTCTTCTGGCCATAGTTGTTCTATGAAAAAACTTGGTGTTCCTCTCTCCTTCCCTTAGCCATCTGATACGGGAATTTTGTCGCCAAAGTGCTTCTTCCTGCTGGCAGGGAGCTTCCCATTCCTGGGTCATCTGTATCTCTTCCTTTTTCCGATCCTCCGTATAGCCCTCCAATATGCAGGTTTCCTGGAGTTTTTTCATTTTGTCTTCTATGTTGTTTTTCTCTTGGTTTATATTCCCAAAGTGTCCTTGTTCCACTCCTTGAGATTATATTTGATGTACTTTAGTTTCTTATAAAGTTTGAACATCCTTGTCCCTTGCTCTGGTTGCTCCTCCCGCCACCACTGTTTGATTCTTTCCTTGAAAGTCGGGTGTTCAATCCAGAATTTCTCAAATTGAAGGGTCTATTCTTTGGTGTGGTTTGGAAGCCTGCTTCCAGTTGCACTGACCAATGATTAGATCCCCCCCAGGGAAGGATGTTGCAATCTAAAGTTAGTTCATGCATAATGATTGACTCTGATACTAGAATCTATCCAGTCTTGTTTCTACCTGATATTGGTTCATCCGTTTGTTATTCTACGTGAACTTGCCATTATTGGTTTTGAGATCTACCATCTCCACTGTGTCTATGAACTTTGAGAATTCTTCCGCTTCGCTATCCAATCTTCTTGTACCTCATTTTTGCTCCGCAAGTGACGGGATGATGTTGAAGTCCCCTGCTAGGGTCCATTGGAGGTTGTTGGATTAGGTTTTAAGGTCTTCTAGGTCTCGTATCATTCCTCTCTTTTCCTCTGGTACCTAGGGCCCATACACATTAGTGCATAGAATCACCTCTGTGTTTCCAATGATTTGCATGCGAACCGTCAGGGTGTGCTTGGTCGCTTCGACTGCTATTAGGTTGAGTACTTGTGGGTTCCACAAGGTGAGAAAACCTCCTGCCATTTGGTGGCCCCCGATAGCCACCATATTGTACTTATGCCAATGTTGTTTATTGATTGCCTCCATTATGTCTGTAGTGCATTTTGTCTCTTGGATGAAACAAAAATCTGGTTGTTCCTGCTTTAGTCTATTTCTAAGGATTCTTTTCTTTCTTGGGTTGTTTAGGCCTCTTATATTCCAAGTTATAACCTTCATTTAAACATGTGGGGGGGAGTTGGGGAAGAGTTTCTTGATCTTACCTGAGTTTATCAGTAGCGCTCCAAGCTCCTGTGGGGCTACACTGTTGGATTTTCGGCCTTTTTTCCTCGTCATCTGCTTGGGTGAAAGTTGTGGTTGTCCCTCACTGGCTTTGACTCCTAGGTGTCCGATATCCCCGTGTGTGCGCTTTATTCCTTTGGCTTTGGCTTCCTCCCTTAGGAGAAATAGGTACTGAATGCGATCAAGTTTCTCTGTTGGTACATTATCTACTCCCTGTCTTTTCCATTGTTCCAATAAGTTCAGGAGATCTATCCCTTCCTTTTCCACAAGGTCTCTGAGATCAGGATATTCTATGCCTACTTCACTTGGGGTCATTTCCGCATCCCCCTCTGCTTCTTGCACGAGGGTGTTTTCGTCTCTGGTTTCTCCATCCATTGGGGTTGCGCTACTTCCCTATTCCTTCTTGTTACTTGGCTGACCGGTGGGATCGTTTGTTGCTTGTTCTCCGACTTCTTAAGCTTTGGTCAGATACTTTTCATCTTCTACCCCTTTGTTGGTTTTGTCCCTTCCTTCTGTTTTGTTCCGGGTCTCCGGGTTATTTCCTGATGGGGTTTTATTCTGCTTTTTGTTTGCTCTGCTTCTGGAGTTCGGTTTTATAAACCCATCCTCATCCTGTTGTGGTTTGGGGTTTTCCACTTCCTGTTTTTTATTGAGAGGGTATTCTCTGATCAAGTGTCCATGTTCATGGCATCTTCTGCATTTGAAGGGGATCTATTCGTAATCTATGTTTTGGATCCATTCCTCATCCCTGAATTCCAGACTTATGGCTTCTGGGAGTGCTCTCGACACATCCATCTCTATGCAGATTCTTGCGTAAGATGTATACCTCCCTTTTAGGGTGGCTTCTGAAGTCTTCACATATTTCCCCAGTTTGTTTCCTATTGCTTCGAAAGTAGAGGGCAACCAATAGTCTAAGGGTAAGGAATAAAATCTCAGCTAGACCGACACCTTTTTGAAGGTCTCTTTTTCTGGGGAGAAATTTTCCTTCCATGGTTGCATGTACAGTCCTGCTGAGGCGTGGAAGTATGGCCCTCCCTCAAAGACTCTATCCCTGTCCTCCAGGTTCATGAATACTGTTGTGAAGAAGCCTTTCGAGCCCAGGTGGAGCTACACTTCTTCGCTTGGCTTCTAGTGATATTTAATCCAGTTGCGCAACGTTCTTTCTGTGGGCCACAAACCCATGAACTTGCAGATTAGTGCATGCGTCTTCATCTAGTCCCTGTAGAGTTGCGTTTGCGGATCCTCCAGTATCACCTTGGGTATCATTGTTGTCTTGGGTTTGCAGGGGTTGTGCCCTTCTGTCCCGTTGTGCTGCGTTGTGTCTTGCACCTCACTCTGAGTTTCTCTGGCCTCTTCTCCCATGCACTCGCTTTTGCCCTGGTTCCTTTCCTGACCTTTTCTTGGGTCTGATCCCGAGGTGCCTGTCATTGGTGTCTTGAAAACTATGCCTCTTGGCCCTTTCCCCCTGTCCACCACTACCTGTTTGTATGAGGGGGTTCCCTTACCCCCCCATTTGGTGCTCATGATGTCCTCTGTTGTGGCAGCGACTGACAAACCCTAGCTTGCAGTTGCTTGAAACCCTAGCAATTTATCTAATAAAAATTATGCTAATTAAAAAAAACTTTTTTAAAGTTTTTTTTATATAGAAATAAAAGTTCAAAATTAACTAAGTATTTTCTTACCTTTCATAAAATTCAATAAACCAAATTGATTTATAGATCATCTTCTATTAACAATATTACATTTGACCATAACATTTGAGAACAACCTAATATTATTTTATAATTTTATAATTTATGAATGCAAATATTATTATTAAACTTTTTATCCACAACCAAAAAATATTATTTTAAAAAGAGATTGTCTAAATGTTTTGAGTTTTGGTCCTTCCTTTTCACCTGAATCCCGCAAACATCATAAATCTAGAGGAGATCACAATTTTTTGTCGTTTAAATTGCATTTCTAAATGCATAAATGGATTCAGTCTTACCCATGGGGCACTCATATTATACAAACTTAACAACTCAAATATGCAGATCCAACAATTTCTAGCCGGATTTTAGGGAAAATTAAACAAAAAATATCCCCGGAAAAATGGCCAACACATAGAAAATTTAAACTAGGGATTTTTAAACCTCATTATTATTATTATCCACATCTTCATCATCATCTTTAAAATAAATTCATAGCTTAAAGATCATACATTTACTTATAGAATTTAACCTAGAATATATATCAAGTTCTTGAGTTTAGATTGAGAATCTTTTCATCAATATGAGAGTTATAGTAAGAAGTTTTCATCAAAATAATGAATCAACCTTAAATATAATCATTTTAATTGTAATATCTTTATGAATCCAATTAACAATATTAATATGAAATTTCTTCTCAAATTACTTGGGCATTCCTATTTGCCCACTTAAAAACTATGCTAATTTTTAAATATTTTATCAATTAATATAAAATATATCAATTTTTATAATAAATACAACCTACTTTTTAAGGTTTTATTTTAAGTACACCTTTTATATTTTAAGTACACTTTTTACTTTGTTGGCTTGATTCCTTTTTATTATTAGTCCTCGTGTAGTCTAGCCTACTTATTCCCTTTATAGTTTAATACTTTTCCATTTTAGCTTCTTTTCAAGGTTAAAGAAAAGCATTATAAGTGGTGAAGAAGTTGATATTATAGGGGATGCGTTTGTACATATAAAATAATTTTTATAAATCTAATATTTTTATTATCATTATTTAAAACATATACTTAACCCAACCACTTATTCATATATTTTTAAAAGATTTGAATCTTGATAAATGCACAAATATATCATCATTTTTACATTTGAACCATTTTAGTCTTTTCTTGTTACTTCCTAAACTTAAAAAAAAAAAAAATAGCGATTCATTAAACTAGCACAACTGACTTGTGGCTGGAGAACGCCGAAAGGTATTGGCCATTGAAACACCATTGTGTTAGTTGAAACGATGCCCAGCTTTCACTGTGTCCAGCTACCACTGCCATAGCTACCACTACGTCCAACTACAAACGCTTAATCTCAAAGAATGTGACAATGCAAAGTTTTATACATATTAATTTTTTTTAATCAGTGAACCTGTCAATCAATGGTTAGAGAAGTAATTTCTTAATCATATTAAATAAATGTGAAAAAGTAAACAAGGTAACAGAAGTATTCAGAAATGCAAGGAAGTTATGAGCATTAAATTTCATCCATTGATTAGAGAGTACGACTAAGAATATGCCACCATCTTTAATTGTTAGCCATAAGATTAGAATTTTAAATTAAAAAGTGATTAATAATGCCCATTGTTAATAAGTGTACGCCTTTCGGCGTAAATATAAGAAATTAGGTTAATTTATTTAGTTAGTGAAAAAAGATAGATTAATTAAAAATCTCAATTATTTTTTGTTACTTAAAATTGTTATAAAAATGTTAGGGTGGTATGTGTGGGATTATAATCAATTTTATAGGAAAAACTAAATCAACATTTACATGGGGAGTAAGGAAATCTTCTAATTGCTTTGTTTTAAGGATTAAGAATAGTAGCTAATCTTTAAATAAAATAATTTTATGTAGTAGAAGACTTAAGTGCAATAATGAATCAGATGACTATGAAATCTTTTCTAGTTGATTATTTTCTAGCTTTTATTTTAGTTTGGGCATGAAGTAGAGAGGTTTCAAAAGATTTCGTTCTTCAAGTTTAGGGGAGTTAATTTTTTCTTGGAGTTTAGGTTAGGCCTCTAATGACTAGGTGAAAACTTACGAAAACTTACACCATATTACATGGTATTTTGCTTACAAACAACAACTAGGTTCAACATCTTATCATTTGGGGTGATTCCAAAATCACAATCTGACATTTCATCCAAGGATCTTCCCCGAGAGATGTCAAGTTGAGCTCCATGTTCCAAAAAATTAGAATGACACTCCGGTCCATTCCTCAGGTGCAATTTTATCATATTTTTCGGGAAGACGATGGTCTTGCATACCGTTATGCAAATGTGGCTACAACTTTAAAATGGATGTTTTAGAGATTAATGGTCAAGGTTATTTTAACCCAATTCCTTATTGAAACTCAATCATTTCATAACTTGGACATTACACGTGGTAAGCCTTCACCCACGTGATAATATAATGCATCAAATGCTCGAAGATATAAACATTGGGAACCAAGGATCCCTTCCAACCAATCAGAGGTTGGAGGAGGCAACTAGTCATCACATATTGTGTTGTGTAAAGCAATTAAGATTCTAGGAACCTTTTACAGAATCTCTAGGATGCAATTTTTGTGAATATTTTCTTTTTGTGCTTTCCAGAAATAAGGAAGTGGCAATTTTGAAATCTAATGCCAATTGTTATAACTCTTTTAATTAGCTTAAGCTATAGTTTTTATATTATAAATTCTCCCTTTTTTAGGTTTAAAAAAGTGTTATAAGAATGTAATGTTAGGTTGCTAATATGGATAAGGATTATTGATAAATGTCTTGTGTGATGAGACTCAATCATATTTAATGGAAAGTTTAGGTGATCAAAGATGAAAACAAATGTTTTCCTTTGTATTGTGTTAATGTAAGGTAGAAATCACAACTACCCAAAACAAAAATACTAATATAATAAATAATATCATTAATATGTTATTATTAAAATTACAATGTTTTATCATTTAAATTCTAAGTATTTTTTAGGATAATTAAATCTTAAGTATTTTTTTTTAGGATAAATAGTTTTAAAAGATTTTAGAGTTTTTTTAAAGTGGATAGTTAGTTAGAGGTATAAGTATAATAGATATCAATGTAACAAGATAATTAGAGGTATACACAGGTTTATCTCAATGTTCTTTTCAAGGCTTGCGAAATGATATATTTAATCGATATTTCAAGGTAGCCATGGGGTACCTAAAGGTAGTGGTTCAAAAGCGTCAAACATGCACATAACTATCTATGTAGACATACATAGAACAAAGCCCACCCCCATGTTCTCCTTAAGGCCTACCAAAATTTGAGTCGAAATTGATTTTAATATTAGAATGCAGAGAAGCAGTCTAAGAGGTAAAAAAGGTTGGTTAAGCACCAACACAAATGGTTTGGTTCAAGGGGATTGAGAAGGAAGCCTCTATAGAGTGATTGACAAAGGCTTGTTCAACAAGAAAAATGTTGGTGCCGACAAACCAAGTTGTTAACAAGCATGTCATCAATAAGCAAGTTGTCAATGAGAAAGATGTCAATGAGAAGGTTGTCAACGATCAAGTTGTTGATGAGGGTGTTGTCAACTACCACATTGTTGATGTAGGTGTGTTGAACAAAATGTTTTTAATGGAGGTGTGTCGACTAGCACGTTGTCGATGAAGGTTTTTTCAATGAAGGCAATGTTGATGAAGGTGTTGATGAAGACTACTGTACAAGTTGTCGACTACTACTAAAGCACAATCATTTTATAATGGAACCATGGGAACACTGAATTGTCCTATAAGTGAAACTAAGAGAAATCTTAATTAAGGGTGATCTAGAGATAATGAAGTGGTTTGAAGTTTCAAATTTACTAATGTTGTTTTTGGATTAACTTTGGAGAATCACATGATGAAGTGTCGAAGGAAGCAAAGGTAGAATCATATACTGTTACTATTGGAGTAATAGACTAATAAGCTTGAGACGACTCCATACTAGTAGAAAAGGTGCCATAACTATATCAAGATGAATTTCAGTTTTGGTAAAAAAATGTAAGGTGGAGTTGTAAGCATTCATGTTGCAAATTAATTAAGTATTAGAGTTCATTCCTCAGAGGGTTCTCTGGTTAAAAATTACTCTATGTATTATGTAAGTACATCGTGCACATGTTTTTGTCCTCTTTATTCATTGTCATTTCATATTATGAAATAGGAAAGTAAACCACATAGTTCATAAGCACAATTGAACCTCTTAAATTTGGTTTAACAAAATCCATATTTTATATACATTGGGTGATTTTGACTTGCCATTGAAAAATGAATTAGTTTAGTAACAAGGTAGTTTTTATTTTATTCATGAGCCTATAGTGTGTTGAGGAAAAGGTATGAGGAACCTTACTCAATCATTTTCAGATCTTGTCGGGCTAAGGCAAGATAGTTGGGAATGTCACCCAGGGTTTATAGCCTTAAAAACAAAAGACGATCACTTAATCCACATGTATTAAGTACGAGGGACCAAGGTTGTTTTTATATATGTTGTATGTAACTATGCAAAATAAATAAGATAAGCAAGAATTTACGTAAGTGTGTACATGGATAAGAGACAAGGTTAAAAGAAAAATCTGAACCAAATCATCAGAATACACATGTGAGACAGAAATAAAAAATCTGAAATCTGATTTTTATATTTATTTCATTCTGAGGTACAAAGTTGAATTCTCTTTACAAACCCCTGCGAGGGTAGGGACCAAGTCAGATTTAGAAGCCTCCAATGGGCACCATACAAAAAGACTCTGACAAAAAAAAAAACTAAAGCTAAAGATGTGGATCAATTTGCCACAAAATAATGTCACTTGTCTTTGCAAACTATTCTTTATCAGTCATGAAATTTAATTCATAAACAAATAAGAACACACAGACTGCGAAAGATAAATCGTACACCTTTAAAGACAAGCTGCTGAAAGATATGATTCGGTTTTTGAATCCTGCTACCTTCAGTAAGATCCTGTTGTCATCAAGATGGTTAAGCCTTCTAGTAAACTCAGAATGAATGAAGAATTGAAGTATCTCACAAGTACAAAGCAAACGTTATAGTAGAAGTTATCCTCTATTCTCTCTTACTAGTTATCTCTTCATGTGATTGAGCTTTTATCTTTTCTCAATAAGTTATGGTAGTTCAACTACCATTCTTTTGTTAAGATTAATCAACTTAACTAATTAGTTGAGACAATTAATTAATAATATATAATTAAGGGCCTATTTAAATAATTACTAAATAGGTGGGACCCCTAATCTCTTTGTTAAATTTTAACAAAATATGACTCCTCCTTGTTACTCCCTTTTTATTGACTTCAATAATCAACATAATGTGAAATATAATAACCCAAGATATGCTCCAACATTTGCCTTGTAACTCCCATCCTTATATTAATAATCAAATATTTTAATATCAACAAAATAGAACATGAATATATCCAAAAATAACATTATATCCATGCTGTCCAAAACTCTATCTAAATATGTATTTGCTATCCAAAATACCATCAAAATAAAAGATTGTCCTCAAAAGAAAATAACATTAATCAACATTAAAAACCATATTTGTTGTGAAAGGCATTTTGCCTCTTTTCATTGCTTCCCTCTTTAGATCCCATTTATGATTTATCCTATGCGATAGCCTTCAATTGATGGGAACCTTGTGGGTGGAATGCATTGATGACGTGTGAACAATCATATTTGAGATGGATACGAGAGGAAACATATTCAGAGGAATCTTTGGATGACTTGGAGGGAGTGACCACTCCTTTCCATTTATCTAGCACTGACTTGGGAACATCAGTTTTTAGCCTTTTACTTGCATGAGAAGATTGTACGGGTGAGACAACATGATCAACTTGGGCATTTAGATATATTGGTGATGGAGGAGGGGGTAATGGAAATGGCACAGTAGGCCAACCATGGTGATGAGCTACAGGCTGATGAACAATCTCGTGCCAACCATCATTGACAGGTGGTTCTAGCTACATAGACACATGAGGGGGAACGTGGATACTAAGGACTTTTTGATGCAGATGGTAAGGAGGCCTCTTAGCTATGGGTTGTAAAATTTCTTGGCCAACTAGATTAAAAAACTCACATTGAAAAAGACGATTCAGTTCTCGCGGATCAACGTCAAAATGTATCGAAAATCGTGGCCTTCTATGGTCTCTTTGCTAATTTCCTCTGCCTCTATTAGCACCTCTATCATTGTTGCCTCTGCTAAAGAAACTCATCCTGAAGAAATATCTCAATCATGTTATGAAAAACTCTTAACAATCCATGCATCGATACTCTACCTAAATAAAATCAAAAGGTTGGCTCTATTATTCACAACATAAGCACATGCAATCCATCCATCAATAGTTTTAAACTCAACAATCAATTGCCACTTGAACATGGAGTGATAGGGCTATTGAGAAGATGAAGGGATTTGTATTGAGCGTAAAATGGTAGCATGGATGGGAAACAACCAATGAATATTGTTCAAGCAAATGCAGAAGTAACAAAAAATGTATCCATATCCAAACTTCCAACACCAGTCATCATCTAGTCCCTTTGTTTTGTTATTAATCCATTCTCTTTTTTTTTTTTCCTTAAAAACAATGAAATTCATAATAATAGAACATGGGATGTTTTAAATGTATTTGGGTGGTGGGCTTTATAAGAGTGAAAAGTGAGATAATGAAAGGGAAAAAGACGATTTCTGTTCTATTATATGCAATAATATTTATTGAAAATCGTCATCACTATCATTTGCCAAAACTTTTCTCTGTTATATAATTCAAATCCAAGACACATCCATTTTTATATTACCCAAATATAAAACCCCAGGAAAGTTACAAGACTGTCAAACCTCACAACTTTAATTTCTCCTTTTTCCTTTTCAATTAGCAGAGCTTTTATAAGAGACTGTTAATAGAATCATTCGAAGCAATTAAAACCAGACTACATCAAGCGTTCATGGGAGGTTGAGAACACAAATAGAAAGCCATTGACCTTTCACTATTCAATGCTTGTATCACAACATCAATACTTGTTGCATAAACAGACCGGGTTCAAAACTCCATGTGAAACTGGTACTCATTGTTTGATTTAATCATCATATAACTTCAAAATCGACCAAACCCCCATAGATAAATAGCAAACAAGCCAAGAATTAATGGATATAACCAATCTTTCCCACTGTTGGGTCAACACTATAACATACATCAAGACCAGAGTTCAAATCTACTAATTTCCATACATCATATAAAAGAACCGAGGTTTGGGAAAACGTAAAGGTGAAACATTCATAAGGGGTTTATAAAAACCATTTAACTATTTATTTCCACAATAGACCTTCTACAGACCTCCCCTGGTGGCCGCAAGGAAAATACACCTATCTCACATATATTCACAAACAATGGAAATATAATTTTAAGGAGTTGCAAGTCTTCTAAAGACTGGGTAGAGGGTATGGCGTTATGCAAAAAAAACCAACTGTTCTTTTGTTTCACAAAGAAAACCCCTTGAATTTTAATCAACAGAGATGAGTGAAACCGAAAGTACTTGCTATAATTATTTGCCAACAACCATAACAACATAAGCAACATTCATTATGGATGCAACACAATCACATAATTCAAACATAAAGGAATTTCAAACATTTTTCTCAGCTTGAAACATTTAAATGCCAACATGGAGGAACCTCCATGTAAATGCAATTTGCACAACCGTGATACCCACATACACCCATTATAAACTTCGAAAAGAAAACATAGTCTGTAAGCAAATCTAAGAGCCAACATCATGATTTTATTTGGAGCGGAGCTACAGTTCATGAATGGAGAGGTAAGAGCCAACATACCTGTAAGGAGAATGCCATAAAACCAACAAGCACCACTATTTTTCCCACGACCGAGCAAGACGGAGGCAACACTAGCCAAAGCAACCAACACACACCCAAACAAAGTGAAGGTGGCGACCTTGAGGTAGGGTTAGAGTGACGTGCAGTAATTGCATGTCATTTCCCACATTAATTTCCATCAACTAGAGCCAAGTACAAGTGCACCCAATACTTCCAACACATAGTCTGCTATGTTTGCCACATAACATTCCAATCCAAAAGTCGAATTTACCTCCCTACATTAAACTCATAAATCTTAACGTATACTCAACACTTAGCACCAAACATGTTATGTCCCACATTGCTAGCTAAGGATTTCTATCTCATAAAACTTATCCACTGTCCACAATAATAACAAGTATACCATAAGTGCAATACACCATAACTATATGTGGCTCTCGCTTGAGGTTTGAACAACAAGTCAAAATATATGTGTAGCAAGAATAAACCAAGATGCTTATTAAAACAAACATTTTCCTCTTTTCCTTCCTTTTTAATTAAAATTGGCAACACACCCATCATTCGTCCATCTCACATGGAAAGCGGTTTCGAATTTCTGGGTTTATTCCAAAACTGTAGAATCAATTTTGCAAGGTAGCCATGAGCGCAAATAAAATAAACAAGTCTTTCATCATTTTTCACATAACGGGGTCCCACCTATTTAGTATATTATTAAATATATATAAGTAATAAGGCATTGCAACCCATTTGCATGCATGGATTCCATGTTGCACTTTTTAGGCATCAACAAATTGGCGACTCCATAGGGAAATCTGTTCTCAACAGATTTAGAACTCTGAATGTTTGGTTTCCCAGACCAATAGAAGTAGGTGATCAAATTCTGCTGTGTTGAAAAGAATAGTTGTGCAACAGGGGGAAAAAATGGTTTAAGGGAAATAATGAGATGAGACTTCGGGGAATAACTTATGGAAAGTAAGATGTATGAGGGGAGTTAGTCCTGTATGCAAAAAGATTCATAACTGATAATTCTTTTTATACCTTCAAGGAGAATGCTTCTGATATTCTCTTGAATCTCAGGATGGAGGGAAGAAAGGGATAGCAAAAACAAGGAAGAAGACAAAACCAAATATACTACAACAATATTGAAAGCAAAAAGCTATTTCAATGGTGTTTGAAAGGAGGACATCGTGACAACTGTGTGTATTTTATTTTCATCGATCAACAATACTTACAGAATGACATTGTTATGGAAAAACTGACCGAAACTTTATTTCTGATGATTACGAGAAACAAACAATAGAATTTAAAACTCAACAAACCTAAGTAAAAAAAAAAATAGTAAAACAAAGGACTATATTCAACAGTCATGTTTATACAAAGTGTTAATAATGAAGCTGGTTCCACATAATGTTTCAAGTGGGAACCATTAGTATTATAAGAAAACAACCGCTCTTCCAAATCCTTAAGAAGGTATGAGTTTGTGCCAAGGATAAAAACGATTTTGAAAGGACCTAGCCATAATTTTTGGAATTTAGAATGTCTTCCTCTTTCAGTATGGGATGAGTCCCATAATAGGACTTTGTCATCAATCTTGAATTCAATAGCCTTTGCTCACTTGTTAAAATACCTTTTCACCGTTTGCTGCCTTCTTTTTAGGTTCTCCAAGATAAAGTTTCTTTGTTCTTCTAGGGATAACAATGGATTTATAGTTTGGGGAACATTAGAAGAATTTAATTCTTCACTCTGTAACATTAGCCGTAAGGAGGAAAGCTCCAGTTCATTAGGCAGAATAACCTCTTGGCCATATACAAGCTGAATGGGAGTACAACCTGTACTTGCCTTGGTGGTTGTACGGTCTGCCTAGAGAGCATAAGTGAGAAGTGTGTGCCACTGATAAGGTTTGTCTTCTGTGATTCTCTTTATGATCCTAACCAGATTCTTGTTAGTGGACTCTGCTTGCCCATTTCCCTGAGGGTAATAAGTAGATGAAGTGAAATGTTTGACACCTAATTTAGCCAAAAATGTTGGATTACTAAGAGGGAGGGTGAATCAGTAATAGAGCAATATAATCATTTTTAACCATAAAATGCAAGTGTTAAATCAATGTAGCATTATCATCCAATAGTTGTAGATTAAATAAACAATGAACAAATGAGCAATCATACACATGCACAGTACACCAGTGTTTTTACGTGGAAACCCAAAGTGGGAGAAAACCACAGAATGATTTTTCTTATGTCTTTAAGAATTACATTCATTGGAAGCTTCAACTTCCTTTGTTTTCCAGCTGCAACTAGAAGGAGGCTCCAACCCCCTAGTTTCTCAGGCTACAACCTGAGGGAAGCTCTAACTCCCCTATTCTCTAGCTACAACCAGAAGGAGGCTACAACCCCCTATGTTCTTCGACTACAACCGAAAGGTGACTACAACCACTTGTCCTTGCCCCGTCCAACCGCCTTGACGTATAAGTAGAATGATTGAACCACTGTCACACTATCACTGTGAGATATACTGCTGTAAACCTGTACCAATCAACCTGCACCAAACAACCTGTACCAATAACCTGAACCATGCATCAACCTGTACCTCAACCTGTAATCAACCCATACCATAAACAAGTGCATAAACCATGCACCAACCTGTACCAAACAACCTATAATCAACCTGTACCATAAACAAGTGAATCAACCATGCACCAACCTGTACCTCAACCTGTACCATGAACAAGTGCATCAACCATGCACCAAACCTGTACAAATAACCTGTAACAACAACCTGTCCAAACAACCTATCACAACAACCTGTCTCATCAATCTTATCAACCAAATCAAATCTACTCACCAAGATCAATCACCGAGACAACTCTCAAAGATGTGCATCAACCAAGCATAACACAACAACTCATAATCATCACCAAGATCAATATATGCTTCTAATAATATACCAAGACAAGTATGCTACATCATCCATAAACCATGTGTCAACAATACTAATAACAAATGCCTCCAACCATGTATCAAGTATGTACCAATCATGTATCAACTACTCATCAACTTTGACTCATCAAGATGTACCAACATCATCAACTATACACATCATGTATGTGCCAACTCATCAACTACTTGTCTCAAACATGTACCCAACATGTACCTCAACCAAAAGCCTTCATCAATTTCATCACCCAAATCTGATTTGTAACTCTTAATAGACCTGATGTATATGATCACATACCTGCAAACCTTCCTTAACTTTAACAACAAGAGACTAACATTTTCATCAAACTTTACTTTAGTCTCACATGACTAGTTTTGGATTAGTCAAGAACCCTAACTTGTAATAATCATAACTATGTATCTGTAATGAATAAAGATATGAAAATAGTGCTCAATGTTCTTCATTGTCTTTTATGCAATTCCTCCAGGTTTCACTACTTGGAACCTCCCAGAAAAGGAGTTATAGCAAAAATGACATACCTTGTTGAATTCTAGCTTATTCTAGAGAGAGAACTTGTAGAGCGTGCCCCGCACAAAATATTTGTTGTATGGATTTGAAAATGGTACAAAGAATACTATAGACTGTACTCTAACCAATACATTTGTTCTTACTGAATTTGGATCTGTTATGAATAAGTTATGATGTTTTTACCCGAAACACCTGTTTTAGACTAGTTTCAGGACTAGCTACATACCCTATTTTCCATGGAGTGTAACTTCAAAAATACAACGACCTACAAGATGAAATTTTTATCACAACTACTTGGATATGTGTCATCAACGGTCTCCCAATTTCATGTTATGAATCATTCTAGAAAAAAAAGTTATTGCGAAAATGGTGAGATGACCTGTAAATAACATACCTTAGAGAGCATCATCAAAAGAATTTATCCTCCTTTGAATTTCAACCTTCTTTACTTTACCTTCTCTCTAAAATTCAGCTTAGATATCCTTTGGTTACCTCAGTCACTTGTAAATATTCAATATGCTCAAGTGTGATTAAAATGACAGAGCCTTACCTCTTATTTATACTTTCATGTAGCTTCCTCAAGGGGTTACCTTTTAACCATCTTAACCCACTTTCCTTATTTTAGGGTTAACCCACTTCTAACCACTTGTCCACTTAGTAATTTATCCATTAACTTTATTATTTAAATAATTTCTTTTGTATCCACTT